>PVHY01001369.1:0-119223 GCA_004024945.1 Uropsilus gracilis | reverse complement strand
GCAGTGTTACATCCATAAGTGTGTCCCCGAACAATAGAATTTGGGCTTTACTTAAATTTGAAGTTTGAATATAATTGATATGTATGTACTCTTTTGCATCTGATCTTTTCATTCAGCATTATGTTTTCACAATTCTACTGTTAGGTGGCTGTGTTTCATTTTCACTGCTGTATAATATTTGTGAATATGCCATGTTTTTTTCTACTGTACTGTAATTGTGATATTTTAGTTACCTCAAAAATGGGACCATTATGAGTGTATTCTATGAACCAAATTGTACACATATACACAAAGTTCCATAAGGTCAAAGTTAATTTTTCTAATACAAATGTAATGGGGTTGTCCTGGTTCTCTGCCCCACCCAAGGAAGGGTGGGCTTAGCAAGGAGGAGGGATATGAGAGAAGGCTGGAAAAAAGGATGGAGACCAAGAAGCTCTGGAGGAGGCACATGGAGCAGAGAAATGGGTAACAATGCTATACTTGTTTCTCAGCTTTGGGCTGGTCCCATGGACTTGGGGGACATGGAAGGAGATGCGTCAAACAGATGAGGGCAAGAGACCTTTGGGAAGGTTGACAATATCCCCTTTATCTTGGTTTGTATTTTGATCTTGCTCATGTCCAATATGAGTTAAAAACCATCCAGTGTTGGTCAAAGCAGGAATGTTAAGCCCCAAAAGCTTGCCACAAATCAAGCGTGACTTCACATGTGTTTGAGGTCCATGTGCTTCCTCCAAGTCTTTTTTGTCCCTTCTTTCTGTCCCAAGTCCTTTCCCAATCTTTTCTAGCTTCTCCTTGGTGCTCAGCTCCAGCTTTCCTTGAACTTCCCCTTTCTATGGGGAATAGTATATTCTCCTGTTAAATAGCATATACCCCAGTGTGGGTGTCTGGCACAGCATGATAGTGGGGATTGAAAACCAGATCCTTGATGTTCAGCACTCAGGTTTTCTTCTAAACCAGGCTCAGTTTAAAGCTGATACTTGAACTCTCTCAAAGCAGAAGACTAGACTGTAGTTGACTGAGGACTCATGTCTGGACAATGAGCTTGAAGACATGATAAGAAATCCTTAGGGGCATAAAGAGAGCTTGAAGGTGTTAACAGAGACCTACAAGATATTTCAGTGACCTGTAGTAAAAGTAACTGTAACATATTATATGCATAGCAGATTTTAAACACTTAATATGCACAATCTAACTTAAGCTTCATCTATGAACAGGCATTATGTTCCATTTTCCAAGCCTCAGGGCTGACATGAGGCAGAGGTGCGATTTAGTTCTATGTCATCTTAGCAATTTCGTTGTGTATAGTCCCTGAAGCACAGGGACTGAGTGGGTGGGTGTGGGTGTCCACAGGGCAGGTGACAGTTGAAAAAGGCACTGGTGGCTTTTTCACCAGTAAAGAGAGCATTAGGGAGTGGAGAGGATACCCACAAAATGCTTAGAAAGTTCATGAGGTATTTAAAGAGGGAGGAAGTGGAAAGGGAAAGAAATCCCTCAATGAAAGCAAATGGAAGAGAGGAAGTTAGAGGAATAGTACATGCAAACCTATTTTTCAAGACCTGGAAACTTCCAGAGAAAATGTCAGGATACTCCTTAAGTGTTGTGCCTTCATGAAAAGAAATGAGCAATTGAAACCCCATCTGCGTTCCTCTAAATATAGTTGGATTTCACTGACTTAGGCTATCCACTTCACCCCCATCCCCACACCCACCCCCAGTGTTGATATCTAGAATCACCCAAGCTGGCAAACTATAACTCCTGTGCACAGCAATCCTTGAGCAATGAGGCACATTGCAGGAGAGAGTGTGGTTTGCTGCAACATTTTTGAAAAGGAATCTGGCAGTAGCTATTGAAATGCAAAAGGCCTGTGACTTTTATTCAGGTGACCATACTCTGAGGGACCAGAACTTACAAAAGTGAATGTGGAAATGAAGTATGATGACCAGGGGATCACCAAACATGATAAAGTATATTGAAGCACAGTAACCTAAGAAATACAACCTAGGGTGTCTAGAAAAACAACTGTGGAAAAACAAACCATGACATAACTGACTTAGTTTACTGGTATGCACCACAGGTTTCCATGAATCTTCCTCATTCTACCTTCTGCACATCAGGCCATGTGCTACCACCAGTGTTAACCCACCTGGAATACCAGTACATGTAAAGTGTATATAAACTCTTAAGTCCCTGTTATTAAGGGTACTCAGCCTTTGGCTAGGAATCTGCTGACTCAGTACCAGTGCTAATAAACCTGCTTCTTGACAGCCCTGGTGTCCTTGTTCCCCTAATTGCTTGCTTACATAATCTCACAGTCCAAAGTTGTTTACTGCAGCATCATCTGAAATGGGAAGACTGGAAAAGTTGTTTGATACAGGAGCAGTTGAATAAAAACTATCCAGTGGAAAGTTCTGTCTGGGTTTAAATCTATAACCATCAACCAGGAAGTAGGTTTGTGATTTATCATTAAGTAAGAAAGAGAGAAAAAAAATAACAACCCAAAAACAAATTCTTGGAAAAATCCATGAAAAGAATCCATGATTCATCTTGGCTTTTGTTTGTAAAATAACAAGAATAGATGAAGGTAACCAATGCCTTCTTTATGCACATATGCTTGTATGAACAAAGAGAAAAAGTGGAAGGCTATGCGAACCTATTATTATCTCATTATGTATTCACCTTATACAAAAAACAGGCATTTTAACAGGTATTTTAACAGGTATTTTAACAGAAAATACATATATAAATTTTATATTAAAATATATAGATATAGTTAGTCATATACTTTACAGGTTACATTTTAGCTGTCTATTTGAATCATACTTACTATATTGTTTAATTATGATTTAAATAGGTAAAAGATATTTTAAATTACATACTTAATTTTATATATAGAAACAGGTATTACTCATATTTAAACAAGTATAGGCATATATGTAAGTGTATTTATGTATGTATACACTATTAGTATGCAGAATAAAGGAACCCCAGGATCCCTAACTTGCAAGCTCTAAAGGGGTTAGAGCATTAGTGTGCACAAAGACAGTATGCTTTCAGTGTAGAAGAACTTTAATGGGATCAGTGGGCATAGAGAGCGAAAAAAGGATAATAATTGCCCAGTATAAAACACCCAAAGTTATTTGACTGGTAAATGCCTGACAGTTGGCCCAAAGCAGCAGCCCAAAAGCTTGCCACAAGTCTAAGGTTCTCCTGGCAGAGAACCACTGGAAAGAGGCAGAAGGTACCAGGCAGGTCTGGGACAACAGGAATAAAATCAAAGACAAATTAAAACCATGGTTGTCACTGTCAAGCTCTCCATGTGTCTCTCACCCACTTGTCTCTTCCAAGCATCTCTATATGTCTCTCTTCCACTTGTCTCTTCCAAGCACCCCAAGTCTCTGCTGCAAGTTTAAAGCTGAGAAGCAAGGAAGCCCTTCTCCCTGAGTCTCCCTCTAGAATTCACCTGCCCCTCATTAAGTTATGTAACTGCTCAGTCCTGCCCCTCATTAAGTGGGGGTGAGGAACCATGTTCCTCTTTTTTATGGCTCTGGCTCTGTAACAGCACGTAGTATATTACATGGCTTATACTATCTTCTACATTGCGTGTAATGTAATAAAAAGACATATGCTAGACAGACTGTCGGAGGCAGCATTGTATCTGAGCGCTCCACACCTTTGAGCCAAACCCAAAGAGAAGGTTGAATCCTCACTGAATTTCATCAGCAGCTTCTGACAAACTACAACTTTATAGAATTAAGCTAGGTTCTTCATTTTATTCAACATGGCTTGGATTTTCTTTCTCATTCATGTACCAAATGATGTTATTTGAGAACCTGATGTATTTGATCAATAAGTGATGGCATATTTATACAATGGAGAACTGTGCAGTCATGAGAATGCCTCATCCAACCCCTGGATTAATCTCACAACTTAATGTATGATTCCACATAAAATTGGGGTTACACTCTTCAAAACCAGACAAAATGACTCTCTACTCTGCTCATGAAGCTGGTGGTTCCCAGGCAGGCAGGTTGGGGGCTGGTTCTTCTCTTGATCTGGTTGCTAGTTACATCAGCTGCTTGGTTTGCCATCTGTATGCTTTTCTGCATGTATGTTTAAAATTTTTTGATGCACACCATTAGAAGACACCTAGTTTTTAAAGGTATTTGGAAACTTCTGCCCTGTGCAACAGGAGCTAATTCATAATTACCTGTCACCAGTCAGACCCTCCTGACCTGGCCTCCCCAGTGTCTAAATATCCCTTTCTTCTCACACCCCAGATATCTCAGGCACGAGTGACATGTGGGACAAGATGGAGAAGAACATTCTGGACAATATCTCCCCAGATGTGCAGGAGGACTATGGCCAGGATTATATCTTTCAGCTACGGAGTTATTTCAAGTTTGTGGACAAGTATACCAACACAGACCTCTCCCCGGTGCTCCTGGACATCCAGCATGCTATCTCTTCTAAGAGCCCCTGTGCATTTTACTCAGCAGGGATTCATTCTTTTGTGTGGCTCTGCTTAGTTAATGTTACCCCGACTGGCATATTTGATTATATCTCCCAAAAACTGAGTGTTTTAGAAAAGGTCATTCCCAGAGCTCTAAGGGAGCCTGAGGGGAAGAATAAAGCCATGTAGGCAAATAGGGGGGAAATGCAGTGAATGCAAAGGAAGCCTGAGAGCCTGAAGAGTGGGCTTCCCCAAGGTGTCCAGAACAGAACTTCCCAAGAAATGCCACTTTAGTCTATGGATTATTTTGAGCGAAAGTCAGTCAAAGCCTTGCAGCTCAAGAGAAAAATTTACCACTATGCAAAAGAGTGGAAACTAGAGGGTACTATCCAGATTAAACAAGATTTAATTGTCAGAAATACCTTTTCTATTGAAAAATTCCTTCTATGTACTGGGGCAAATCAATAATTATAGAGCACCAACTCCTTTTGCCATGTGAGTATCCTCCTCTCATCTTGAAGCTCAAGGTCTCTAGCCCATTCCTCAGTTCAGGATAAATATCCATATTTACCCCCATTTACTTTAGAATTTAAATCTATGTGTATGCTCTCTGTATACATATGTTATTAAATCTGGTTTCTCCTACTAATCTTTCTGGTGTTAATTTGATTGCTTGACCAGCCTAAGAAGAAGGCAGAGGATTTAGGGGGTATTTCCCCCTCTGCTCTTCAAATCTCACACAAATTGGGGTGCATCCTTGTGAACTTTGTTGTTGAATAAAACTTAGTGACAAACTGGAGGGTAGAAATAACCACTGCAGAGCATTGATTGAGTGGCTACTATATACTTAAAACATGCTAGTTATTCTCTCAACTAGTTATCAGCGAACTGAGGTAGGTATTGAAGATACTTAGGTATTGAATACCTAGGTATTGAAGTAAGGGTGAGCCCTTACTTAATAAATTAGGAATTAAGATTAAGAGAAGTGAAACTTCTAGTTAATTTTCACACAGCTAGCAATAGCAGAGATAGAATTGAAAACCAGGCTAAACTCCACTGCCTGTCAGGAGAGATGAAAGAGGAAGATAATCAGGGATCATCTCTCCATTTCAACAACTATTTCAATAACATAGTCATACCTGCAAAGTCACAGGTAATGTAACATATTCACAAGTTACAGTGATTACTGTGCTTTACAGTTCTAGGAACTGAGCACACATACTGACTCAGAAACTTGTGTCTTAAGGAGCCCTTCAGGTGATGCATACAGTTCTTCAAAAAAACCAAATGAACTGACTGAGGGATATAAGTGGTTAGGGCTCTGGAGATGGGGGAAGTTTTTTGAGAACCATGAGGGAGAGCTGGGAAGGGTCAAATTGAGAACTGAGGGTGGGGACAACTTTCTATTCTGCAGCCCCTCAAGGTTTGAAAACTCTGTGTGGCATGGGAAAAAGATGCTGTGCAGAGATCCAGATGGATCTGAGAATCCCAGATACTACTTGCTGGGTGTTTCCAGGTGATCTCAGGGTTACCTGGAAGGGAAATATACTCTGGGGTGGCCTCTGTAGTTGGAGAAAAACTGACCCCTCCCAGTTCCTCCAATTTGACTGTCTTGGGTGTGGGTGGGGAGTAAGGAGACTGGATAGAATAAGAAAAAGAACTTGGAGAAACCTGGGGCCCCCTGAAGTTAATGGGGGGAACTCTGTAGCACAGACTAGTGGGGGCAGAAGGGAGCTGCAATTAGCATGAAAAATCCTACTGGAAGCCAAGGAAACTGGTGACAGGAACACACACCAACCTCCAGGAAGCAGGATTCAGAGGAAAAGGGCAGGGGACAAAGGAGACTGGAGGGGGGGTGGTGATGGGGGAGGAGGAGATCTTGAATTCTACTGCATGTTCATCTGGAAGACCCTATTAAGCCAGAAAATATTAGTTACCTGAAAATATTAATGACCATCCACATATATTCCCTTTTAGCTTGATATCTATAGTTTTTCAGAAAATAAGAGATAAATATTATACACAAAATACCCCATGTCCTTGCCATGTGTGGACAGTGATTGATGTTCCTGATTTATTGCAAGAAACCTGTAATTGCTGAGAGCAGGGGAAGTCCCCAATAAGCCCGTAACTCGCCATGTTCTTGGGGGAAGGTGTGATGACTAGAGATTCAACAGTAAGACTCATGACCAAAAAAGTACTTCTTCATTCCAAGTCCTGCTCTTCTGAACAAGGCAGACAGCTCAGCATCACATGTAAATTGCATGTAAGACTCCACCCATTTTAATTCTTCCCTTTCTAGCTCTTCCCAATGCTAGCAGTAGGGACGTGGGCCATCCTCCCAACAGTCTCAAGAAGAATTAGAAAAAGCAACCAGTGAAAATATGATTTTTTATTACATAGGAGGATAAATGGTTACAAATAAACTTTACTGTATTATTTGAATGGAACATTAAATTTCATCAGTGTCATTATACTGGCGATAAAAGCTCTGTTCTGGAGTGCCAGTGAGGATGGTGTAATTCTGAGGAAGAGTGATTCCCTGAAAGCAGCTCTGATGGGGTGGATGTGTGTCCTGCCCAGGCATTGCCAGTCCAGTTCACAGATCACGGTCTGTTCAGGGGTCGAGGATCCCTGACACCTGCTCTGTAAGGGCTCAAAAGAAAGTGTTTTTCTACTGATTAGTTCCACAAGCCAAGTCTTGTTCTCTGGGCTCTCTGTAATAGAGATGGCCATGACAGAGTTAGATGGGTGTTTCTGAGCCCCAGCCTGATATCTAGTTCGTAATTCCACAACAAGAAGTAAGCAGAAGAAGGAAGAGACAGAACTAATTTGAAGGTTGAAGATGAAGAGAATGCAATGTCTTTGTAGTCTAAAGTTGTTTATTCTTTCACCTGAAGAACATCTTCTTGGGGAGATTTTGGAAATACTATCATTCAAGAAAACTTACCTATCCTTCACAGGGGTGGGTATGTGACCTGCGTTGGTCAATCATTCTATAATTTTGACATCAGAGATGGGCTCAGGGGTGAGCTTTACACTAGAAAGAATCAATCATGGTTCCCAGTGGTGGGAGATCGCTAATATGCACTGGGAGAAAATAAAGTATTCTTTACCACTGTAATGTTCATATTAAGGGGAAGCTTCCAGTGTCCACTAAGAGGACAGTCTGATAGAAAGTGAAACCAGAATAGAGGAAAATGGTGGCACAGAAGAATGAAGAAAAACAAGATCTGATGCCTGAGTCTAAACCTTTGATGTAGTTTCACTTGGAGATTTACCTCAAGATTCCGATCTTGGATCAACTTCCAAGTTGCACAAATTAATGTATTTTCTTTACATTATTTTGAGTTGAGTTCCTATATTTTGCATCAGAATTAGTCCCTGAAAAATTATGTTGGGAAAGATTCAGCTAAGAATAGGAAACACTCCCAACATTTGACAGAGGATATAGGCGATACTGGTATCCTGGGGAAGAAAGAAAGAGGTAATATTAAAGAGGATAAAATAGGTTAGCTTGGCTGATATCACCATTCAGTGACCCCTCTCCCAGAGAAAAGAATCCTGTTAGAATTCCTTTTGGGGTCTTATTCCAAAGTCTGTGGGTCCAGCTCTCTGGAACAAGATGAAACAAAAGTCTTTCCCTGTCTCTCAGTGTAAACCAATGATTTCAGCTGAGTAATGACAGTTCTAGACTCTTGAAATCATGGTAGGTTGGGAAAAAACTGTAAGATACACAGTGTCTCTCATAAGAAGACATATTGTTCTTAAATATCACAAAACTTATTTACCATGTTGCAAAATATGGAGATGATGAAATGAGAATCCCAGAAAAAAGGAAGATCAATAGGAAACTCAATACATCTGTCTGAAATTATTTGTTCTTCTCAGGTTGTTCCATCCTTGTGAGGGTGTTCAGGTTACTGGTCGATTGCCCAGGGAATTTTACCACAGAGATAATTTCCTTTAGCTCTATTTTCTGTTCTTACACCCATTAGGATAATAAGTGATGATTCACTATTGGATAGAAGATAACCTCTCTTTGGCAGTACCTTGCATGCTCTCTCTTATGTCTCCAAAATGAACAAATTTCATAGAGAAAAATATTAACTTGTAACATGGTATTTTTATTCAAGGTATGATGCTATGATGTTAAATCTAGAATGTTTGTACAAAACATTTTCAGCAATAAACAAAACTAATAATTTCATCTTTTTATGTTTAGGAACACTATTTATTTTGCATTCAACTGATAAAGGTCTGATATCAAAAATCCACAAAGAGCTCACACAACTCAACAAAAACAATGCAAAAATTTCAGTCAAAAATTGTTTTCCTTCTTAACTATCCATGGTGAGTAGTAAAACAAAACTGAGAAATCATGAGAGCTAAGTGAATCACATCAATGTCATTGCAATGCTGGTTATTTCTTTTGGGGAGGGGGGAGAGTACTGTTTGAGATTTGTTTACCTTCTATTTAGAGATCATCCTCCAAGAGTGAGATTTTGGTAGAAAACAATGTTCTTAATCAACCAAGAAGTCAGGAAGCTAATTCCTACCTCTACTGCATCTCAGTCTTTAGTACTTGGACATCATGAACAAATGTAAGACCTTTGAGGATATGGAATGTCCATTGAAGAGTGGTGAAGAATGATGGTGGCAATCTCCCATAAAGACTGGTTATTATGTTCCCTTTTTATTGACCCTTAAAGACACTTGGTCTCCAAATTTCAAGTCTGGTCCTCCAAACTTGTGCCTTGATTATGTGATATATAGATATATACTATAATATATATAATTTATATATATTTCTGTTACTTTTGCCCATTCTAATTTATTTACTCAGAATCACAATCACCACCAGAGAGTTATTATTTCTAACACATAGTCACATACCTTAATGGGTCCTTTGGGTACTAGTTCCAAGAAGGCTACATCCTCAATAAAGCCCTGATGTGTGTGAGTGATGGTGTATCCTTTTCCTCTTGTGTTTGTTGGTGGTTCTCTCCTCTCTTGCTATCAAGACTCTGCCCTGCCTGTAGGGAACTGGTTTATGACATCCCAGAGGAGTCCTGGGTTCCTCTTTCCACTTTTGTTTCTACTGAGAGACATTTTCGAAACACCAAGTTCATTTTCTCCTTCTGACTTAAGATTTCAGAGATAAGCTATAGTGTTCCAGTGCCCTCCAGCTCATACTGATGTATTATTTTGATTATATCAGGTGTAGACTTGTGTGTTAAATGGATAAGGAACTTGGAATAGGATGGGGGATTTGTTCTTGGTTATGTTGGTGCTGCTAGTGACCCTTTAGAGGTGTATGTTCTATCCACTCAGTGAATGGAGCTGTTGTAATCAAGAGAAATGGAGGTGAGTTGGAGGATAGTCACACTTTATTCATTCCCAGATATTTGTTGGTAGCTACTATGCATTAGCTTTTATTGAAATTAATTAGAAACTGTTGGAGAGTCTCTTCTCTAGAAGGATCACAAGATCTTCTCTGATGACTGTGCAACATGTTTGCTAAGTGGCTTGGACCACAGCTTATGTCTCTTCCAATAAAGACATTTCTATGCTCAGTAAGAGGAAGACTTGAACAGGGTGTCAATATCCTTTGTTGAAATGTTCTTTCTTATAATTACCCAGCTTTTAAATTGTCAACAAAATATCCCATTTCAACATTATAACTGGCATTTATTTTTCTATGCAAAATTGGGGAAAATGGTTCATAATGTTTCTAATAAGGTAGAAGAATATTAATTTGGTGTCATCTTGGGACTTTCATTCTTGTCCTGAATGAAATGACAGAATGGAACATGTTCTCTCTTAAGACAGCTATGAATGACATAAGTTAAAGTTAAGGAAAAACATAAGAGGTAGAGGTTGGAAACAGTGCAGGTAACACCTGGACTCTGTGCAGTAAAGGGGAAGTGGAGCAGGGGACCCATCTCTGTGTCATAGTGTCTTGTGTCTTCTGCTTTGTTGTGAATGGCAAGTGAAGGGCCTGCCTTTTTGAGAAAGAGGAACAACTGCACCATGGCAGACCATGAAGCGGGGGCACAGGGCAAGAAACGGTGGGAGGTGGCAGCATATGCCACATGAAAATGGCAGCTGCTGTCTACCCAGAACTCAATGTATGCTAAACAGAAATCCCAGGACTTCCCTCAGACTTCTAAATGTCCATCTCCACAGGGACATTTAAAGTGAGAGAAAATCAGTAAGAGGATTGCCCATGATGGCAGATAAGAAGATCAAAAGACCTATACACCAAGCAAATATTAACCCAAAGAAGTTGGTATAGTCATAGTAAAGCCACACAAGGCAAGATGTAAGAAAAGAAGCACTTTGTATATTGTGTTTCCTGCACACCCATGTGAAGTCTGTTTTTTGTGACTCCTTTGCCTTTGCCTTCTCTGATCTGCCCAGAGGGAGGAATTTCAAGCCAGAACCTGGCCATCCCCTTTGCCTACAGAGCCTACACTGTTGAAAGGAGTGAATCTTGCATTAACTCCAAACCTGGGGGGGAGGTTCTCTTTCATCCCTCACCTACCTGGTGACCAGCTTCTCCCACTGAATAAGTTTTTCTTGAGCTCTCCCTGGTACCAGGCATGGCATGATGAGAAGAGACAGGCAGATTCCAGCTTCCTGACAATTAATAGTTTAATGGAGGAAGACAAACATACAGCAATTAAAAAAATAAACAGCTGTGTCATATAAACGTGTGATCAGTGCTCCAGGTCTGAGTGTCCAGGGAGCTCAACAAGGTTGATCTTAGCTATTTCCTTATGGAGATATTTAGTTCCAACCACCACTGGCTTTTTGGGGAAAAAACAAACATCAAAGAATGAAGCCCCCTTTTTTTTATGTGTTTCACATCTTTGTATTCCCTGGGGATCACCCACCACCTTCCCTCCCTGACCACTGCCTCCCATCCCCACCCCTCCTAACCCCCCACATACTCATCCCTTTTATGGAATTTTCATGTACATGTATATGGCCTAAATTGTCAACCAGAATAAACTTTATAATAATAATAATAATAATAATAATAATAAAAGAATGAAGCCCTTGGTAATCCCTTTTTATATACCAGGAGATATAAGAAGGATAATAGCTCCTCCCCCTGAATAAGCGCTAGGTATTCCAGAATGCCCAAGTCACATTAACTGCTGCTCACAGATGCTGGGGCAGTGACTCTAAGCCCTGTCTGATGCCTCTGGGTCATGTATGGTAATGCCCAGGTCTGGCAGCCAAACCAGCCACCATGCATCCAGAGCCATAGGTCCTCGGTCACAGGGAGGAGTCTGTGCTCTGGGCTGAGGTGGCAAGCTACAGAATAAGTTTGACTTAGTAATTGATTTTGTAAGAACAGTTACCATGTGGCAATGGCCCACAGGGGTGTGAGAGCAGCTCTGGCCAAAGCTGAGTAGATGGCTGGAATGTGCTAGGCAGAGGTGATGACTAATGATTGGACAGCAATTTAGCTAGCTGAGCTTGGGATTGTAGGTTTCAAAGACAAGGCCTCTAGGTTCATGCCTTTAGGTTGCCTTCTTAAAACTCTGCTCAGAGAAACCTATAAAACAAGGTCACTTGGCCTTGATCTTCTGTGACCTCAGGGCCCTGACCATTATAGGGCTTCTGAATTCAGCCAAACCAGTACCCTTTCCAGTCTCCCTCTGGTGGAGATTCAGGGTGAATTTTAGCCTCTAAGGTACTTTTTACAAATTACCAACAGATGCAGTTCCGAGGATGCAGGGCCTGGACTGGCAAGTAAAGGCTGAATTTCAGACTCCTCAAACTGCCTTGGAAGGGTGTGTTATGAAATGCATGACCTGCACCACCATGCATGGCAGCCTTGCTGAGCTTTGTGATCTCCAAGGATAGTTTCTGCCTTCTCTCCTTAGAATGTATTCTGCATTTGTACATTTTTTTGATCTGGGCCATTCTTAAACGCTTCTACTTCTAGGAACCTACCCAAAGGTTACAAAAACGCTAATCCAAAAGAACACCTGTACCCGGATGCTTATTGCAGTGCTAGTTACAATAGCCAGGATATGGAAGTAACCCCAAATGCCCACAAAATAGATATATGGTACAGAAATCTATGGTATATGTACATGATAGACTACTATTCATCAATCAAAAAAGACAAATTTATGTCATTTGTGGCAATATGGATGTAGCTAGAAGTAATTATGCTAGCAGAAATAAACCAGAAAGAAAAAGAAAAATACTGGAGGGACAAATATATGAGAGACAAAGGGAAAACAAGCAAACAAACTGACAAGAAAAATTTAAAGCTAATTTTTAGCAAAACTGGAGCATAGAGCATGAGAGGGGGAGGGGAAACCAGGGGAGGGAGGAACACAAAAGACTAAGATGACGGTTCATGGGTGATAAGGTAGAGAGTGAATACTGGGGTAGATAATGATGTAAAATAAAATAAATAATATAATAAAAAAATAAATTAGTGTAAAAAACCACCAACAACAAAGAAGCATGGTGGAGAAAGTTGAAATTGGGTAAAAAAATCAGCATCATCAGTGATCTTCTTGCACTCAGAAAGGAGTTAAGGAAGAGCACAATTTAGAAATTCTACAAGCTTATTTAAAATATATGTATATATTTGAGCCTACCAATAACGGCCATCAAAATCCTGAAAAAAAAATACATTCTGCAAAGCCCAATTTAACATCAGGCTTAAGGACATGAGCAAGTAGCCAACAGAGAAGAAATGATAGTAAGACAGCTTTGATCCACCACCTTAGTGATGGGCACCAAAAATGATGGCACCAAAAATGATGGCAGATACCAAGCAGGAAACTATCAGATCCTGAATAACCACATGGACTCTGAGAGGACACCCACAGGCGTGGGAAGCTTGAAGTCCCTACATGGACCCCAGTAAGTGGGAGAGGTTGTTGTCACGTGTCTCCTTGCTATCCTGAACATCTAGGAAGCAGTTTGGCAAGCATTTCTAGAACAAGAATAAGAGATTAGATTGAGAAACTCAAGCAGGGATGAGACATGTTGGAGGTGGTGGGGGAGGGAATGAGGCTCATGTATTGGGTAACAGGCTCAAGGGAATTAATGAGTGTGGGAGATGGAGGTAGGTTATAGAGCAGGGAAGTTGAGGAATGTTGACTAAATAACATTTAGTCAGTATGTTTTAGTCAGTTTAGTCCCCCCCAGTATGTTGATTGAGTCCACTCTAAAATTGCAAAAGAGGTGTCTCAAAGAGGATATCCAGAAAAGAGGACATCTAAGTAGACAGTGGATACGTGAAAAATTTTGTACCTCATTAGTCATCAGAAAATGTATATTAAAACTTCATCACTGGGATGACTGTAACATGGAAGGCAGACAAGGTTCCCAGTGTTGATGAGGGTACAGAACAACCTGGAAGGACACACATTGCTGTATGGTTAGTACAACCGCTGTGCTCCTCGCGAGGGTTGCTACAACAGAGTGTCCCAGACCAGGAGATTTAAGCAATGGAAATTTATTTTCTCAAGATTCTGAAGGTTTGAAGACTTGTGAGTCTACTAGGCCCAAAGTGACTGCACTCCATGCAGCCTGACTTCTCAGTACAAGGTCAGAGCAAACCCATCAATCAGATATGGAACCTAAAAGAATGTAAAGCACCATCCCCACAAGGGTTCATTTGAGTTAAACAAATGCAGGACACTTGTTCATCCTGGGACAAGGTATACATCAGGCAGTATGACCTGGAATGCCTTAAGGTCTGTTGACAGATGTACTGATGACTGAAATGCCTTATTGATAATAATGGAATCATGATTTGGAACCGAGAGTATAGTTCAATTACAGTATCAGGTGATCAAGCAGATATCTGGTCAGCAGACTCATGCCCCCAAAAGCCCAAATGACGTAAACATAATTTCAGTTCCACCCACCCCCTTTTCTTTGTTCTGCCTCTCGTGATTGATCCTATATGATTATTCTATCAATAAAAAAGGTCAAGATCTCACTCTTCATCAACAGATTCACCACTGACTCACTGCTTCACGACTCCCAGTTATTTGACAGCATGTAGTTCCCCTCGTAACAAGGTCTCAGACAATAGATTACCAGGACTGGTTTCTTCTGAAAGCCTCTGTCCTTGGACAGCAGACACCCATCTTATCTCCGTGTCTCTACAAGGCCTTTCTTGTGTATATCTGTGTCCTGATTACCTCTTCTCTGGTAAAGCGTTGTTACCCTGGATTGGAACACACATTAATGACTTCAATTAACCTTACTAGTCTCTTTAATGATGCTGTCTCCACACCCAGTAACCTTTCCAGGTATTGGAGAGTTAAGACTTCAACATGTGAATTCAAGGTGGTGATACATAGTTTAGCTCATAATACTCCCTTTGGAATGCTATTTGGAGGTGACTTCTAGCGCTAGAAATTGCATACTTTACAAATCATAGCACCACTTTCAGGTACTTGCTCAGCAGAAATGCATACATAGGTGCATACATAGGTTATAATGTTCACAGGAACATTGTTGCGGGAAAAGTCCAAACTGAGAATATTCTGAATGGTCACCAATGGAATGAATGAATGCATTGTGGCATGTTCCTTCATTGGAAGACTCTTGTAACACTGAAAATGAATGAACTCCAGCTCTAAGATGAAGTCACACAACTGAACCTCACCACATAATTTTGAGTAAAAAAAAGTCAGATGCAATTGATTAAGTACTGTATCATCCCACATGGATAAACTTCAAAAATAAGTGAACCTCACCATGCTGACAGAAGCCAGGAGATGGTTTGCTATGGTCTAAGGGAGATAGGACTGGCAGGAGGCATGGGTATTGGAGGCAGGAGGCGGGGGGTGGGGATGACTTCTGAAGGCTGGTCATGCTCTGTATTTTGTACAGATGGTTTGTTTTGTGAAAAATTCATTCAACAATTTCTGTGTTTTATGTCATTTTCTGTGTACATGCTATATATTCTGATAAAATTTGTAACTTAAATAGGTGATTATTTGCCATGGAATTCAGTGGCATTTGACACTGTCATGGTCAGCATGCAATTGCAACAGCAATGTTTCCAATAGAGGGCTTTCCTACTTCTCTTTAACAAGTGAATGCTGGGTGTAGATGCTATCAGCCTGTTCAGGTTTGGTCAGGGTTCTGCAAAATTAAAAAGAGCTCTCAGACACTGGGACTGTGCATGGGTAGGAAGAGAGATAAGGATGCAGTGTAAGAAGTATACATAGGGAACATCTTTAAGTACAAATATGTTTGACTCCTACATGGAAATTTGCTTTTAGGGTTACTAATACCCCCAATAAGACATGCACCATGGACCAAACACAGGAATTCTCTTGATCTCCAGAAATAGATATTGTCTGTATTTGACATCTGAGGGGATGGGGTGTACCCAGAACCATGCCAACACACCCTTGACTGGTCACTGCCAGTATCCTGCAGATCCCCAGATTTTTTAGTGTGGAGCTCATCTTCCTTTTGGAGGGTTCACTCTAAATGTACATTCTTTGAGTTTAGACAAATGTGAAATGACATGATCTACTATTATGCTATTAGACAGAATACCTTCACTGCCTTACAGACCCTCTGTACTCTCCTTCCTCTTCTTTTTCTCCTCCTTCCTCTCCAGGAGCCACTGATCTTTTTGCTGTTTCCAAAGGTTTGCCTTCTCCAGAATGCCATAGAGTTGGAATTATACAGTATGTAGCCTTTCAAATTGGTTTCTTTCACTTAGTAATATGTGTTTATGGCTCCTCATGTCTTGACAGATCCTCTCTTTTTAGTCGCTGGATGGTATTTAGAAAGTGCTGCAGAGTATTTATCCCCTCACCTACTGAAGGATATCTTGGTGGCTCCCAAGTTTGGGTAATTATGAATCATGCTGCTATAAACATCCTTGTGCAGGTTTTTGTGTGGACATGTTTTCAACTCCTTTGGGTAAACACCAAGCAGGGCGATTACTGGATCATATGGTAAGAGAATGTTTAGTTTTGTAAGAAACTGCCAAACTATTTTCCAACATGATTGCTCCATTTTGCATTTTCAGGCCTCACAATTCTGATTTCTGCTCATCATTGTGACTCAGGTCCCCTGGGGGCCAGTGAATCACTTTGTTTTGTTTTTAAGTTTGGCTACAGATTCTCAATATGCAGAGTATCTTGCATCTTTTTAGTTCTCCATCCTGAACAAACAGGTTAAGAGTCAGGACCCACCTTCACTGAGAAAAGAGCAGGTGCATCAGTTCTACAAGATGAAAGGTTTGAAGGAAAGGTTTGTGACTGCAAAGTTGTAAAGGAGAGGGAGAGTCATGGATGAGATAGTAAAGGTTCAGGTCATTCAGGGTGAGAAGTCTGGAATTTATTCTCAGTGTAGTGGAAAAACCATAGAAAAAATTTAAGCAGATAAGTGACATGATCCATTTCCAGATTTAAAAACTAATTTGGTATTTATGGCTGACTTTCTCATTCTCGGTACTTATCCAGCTTCTGAGGGCCCCTGATTTTACTTTCATGCACATATGTCTGTTTGCACAGTCTCCAATCATTTACATATTGATACTACTTTCCACAATATAAATAAAGCTTTGCAACATTATTCTGCAGAAAAGAAGAAATTATGTCACAGCACTGGATTAACCCAGAGTTAAAAATGGCATGACTCATGGGAAGTAATTTGCATTAGGCTTGGTCAAGTTTTTGTAAAATTAAAATAGATCAAAATATATTTGCATTGTAAAAAGAAGGATAAGGAATAGAGAAATTATAGATTAAAAGAGACCTAAGATACACAAGACCTTATTAGGGTGTCATTTTAAACAATGGGAAAAATGACATTAATTAGGTAATCAGAAACTTTAAAACTAATCAGATATTTGATGATCTTAAGATATTTATTAATGAGGATCTCAGGTTGAAACTAAGGTCTTGGGCTTGTAAGACCAATATTAGATTTCTCTGAGTGACTTGTCGCTGTGCTTAGATTTCATATATAGGCATATTTGGTTTACATAGGTAAGTTACAGCATAGAAAGAATCCATAACTTTTTCTTGAGGAAAAGTGACATCTAGCTAATTTCTAACATTTTCATTAACTAAATGAGACGTTGGTTCCTAAGAAACTTTGTTGCTTGATGAAAGAGAAACATTTCACAATTTGAAAACAATCCCTTGAGTTTACAGAGCCAATACAGCCAGGGCTTTTTGCACTGGGAAAGATGTATGGACCAATCTCTAATCTTAAAATACCCCTAGAGACATGAGAGGATGCTGTCAGGGTGGTATCTCCTGCCCCTTCTTTCTCCAATTCACAAACATGATAGGGACTCAATTTGGTGGATTTTTGGACTGTGCCTTTGTTTCTCATTCCAGGGTTCTTCACAGTGAGCAAGAATCATTAATCTGCAGGCTCTGACCTCTTGAAGCAGAGGTAGAGATGGCCCTGGTAGGTAGGGTGAAGATAGAGGTGGCCCTGGTAGGATGAAGGTAGCTGTGGCCCTGGTAGGTAGGGCAGAGGTAGATATTCTCCAACAGAGTAGAAAGTTGATTTTTTAAAAAAAATCAATCTGTCTGTCTGTCTGCCTGCCTATCTACCTACCTACCTACCTACCTACCTACCTACCTACCTACCTACCTATTACCTGTCTAGTAAAATTCCCCATTATTTTTGAGCTCTGAACAATGTAAGGTTTTGAACTAAATAGTGAAGTACACAAAATCTTTGAGAAGTCTAGTATTTACCAGAATTCTCAGAAGAAATTCACTAATAACATTTATGTGAGTTTGGGTAAATAGGCAAAAAATTTTTTTCATATAAATTGACCTTTATCTGTTAAATACTTTTTACAAAATCCTGCATGAGAAACTTGGCATTAGAATGAGACAAAGAGTGAGACATAATCCCTACTTTTGAAATCAGGTCAAAAATGGGGCAGAAGCTGCCAACCAACCAGCTACATTTAAAATGCAGCTTCTGCCTCCCAGGTTCTCTTAGGTTTGTACTACCCACGCATGGCAGTTGCCATTTAAATGCAGTTTAACAACAGGGTTTTATTAACAAGGGAAATTAAACAGGAAAATGAAAAGCCCCTAATGCTACAAGATATTTCACCCCAAGTACCATTTAGTCCAAAAGTCTTAAACACATGTTTATGATGGTGCCCCTTTTGCCCCTCTAAACCTGAGGTAAGCACTTATGCAAAGTTAGTCTTTCTCCAGTGTCTTCACTTCTCCTCCAGTGTGCTGTGCTGATTCTCTAAGGCTCTTTAAACTATTTTAACAGATTCTTGTAAGTAACATGTGCTAACTGATTGCGCCACTGAAGCTGCTATTTTAACAGATTCTAATGCAAACTCAGCTTTCCAAATATGCTGCCTTGCTGTGGCTCCACACACTTCCTTCACCAGACACACCTTCGGTGGCATCTGGCTACATCCACCAGGTCTGCCTTCAGCAATCCCTGGTCACCTCTGGCTTGCCATTCTGGCATCTGACTCCACAAGGGCTATGTCTCTGCCAGTCACATTCCCACCATGGCTTCTTGCCAAGTCCTGCTCACTCTTCCAGGAGACTTCCCCTGGAAGGCCACGTGAGCCTGTTTTCTAACTCCACCATTCTCTTCTCTCTTTTTTATTCCTAACTCTTTTCTCCCTTTTTATATACCCTCTCTTCCTGCTTCCCATTTTATCTAGCATGGGGTCTTTTTCTCAGACTCCACCCTCCAGGGTATTTTGGTTCCAATACAGTTTTTAACTTTGTCACCATCCTGTATCACTTTGAAACTAGATCATATTTCATAGAATATGACCAGACTGAATGTGATGACATACAGTTATATTCCGAGAGAGAACTCATCAAATGATTGCTTTTCCAATTTTTTTTTGCCATAGATTCATACATGTAATCTTTCTTAACATGGGTAGACTAACATTGAGAAATTCCTATTATGAAATTAATCATTTGTTTCAAAAATTGATTGCAAATGCCAATTTAACCTGAGAAAGCAAATTTATAGAAATTTACTTATTTTTTAATAAATAAATTTATTCTGAAAGACTGATGCTAAAAGTATGGTTTCAAAAGACTGGAGTGGATTAAGGTCTTATGGGAATAGGTTATTTTATGCTTATTTCCCAATTCTACTCTTTTGCTTCCCCTGCAGGGTGACATAAGATAAAGATCTTGGGCTTTGACATCAGATGTGGGCTTAAGTACTGGAGTTATCACTTAAAACTGTGTGATATTAGGTGAGTCACTAAATGTCTCTGTACCTCAATTTCTCCATGTGTTAAATGGAGATAATGCTACATTGCCAGCCCATAATTCAGTGCTGTGCTGAGTGTCAGAACAGCAGTTGGGCAGGCAGGCAGGCGGACGGGTGGGCGGACAGGCAGGTTTGTTCCTCTGTTACTCTCCATTTCTGACTTGTGCCAAGCCAGTGATGTTAAATGAGAATTCGTGGTGGGAACAGGGAAGGGCCATGGTTGAGGCATTATATTGTGTTTAGAGACCATCAAAGACAGCGATCAGGGCAGAGGTCTGATGAGGGGGATGCAGAGCAAGAGCCTGAATGAATGTGAGATGGGCAGAAGTCATGGCCTGTCAATGTCAGACTGATATTCTCATTGCCTCAATAGTCTTGTTCTATCCTGCTTCAGTTTTGCAACAACGGCTTACCCCTTATACTCATAGGCAAGCAGGATTTGCTCCCACCCATCATATTGATGAAAGATCAGCCAGAGCTACGCACCGTGCAGATCAAAAGGCCTGAGGGAGAACAGTGTGTACAGGGACTCCTTTGTAATAACAGATATCCTGAAACTCAGGGCATCTTTTCTTCCAGAGTAAGTAAAAACACAACTCTCCATGGAGAACTAGCGGAATATGTTAGAAAGAAACTCTAGGATTTGAAATTGAGCTGCTGTTGGCAAGTAGTATCCTCTTTCTGCAAATGACTTTGGTCAGAACTGAACAAGATACCTGTATGGGTTACCAACTTTCATAATGGCAAAAACTAAATTGAGAACTTACTGTGTAGTGAGTAGTTGTATCTCTGTAGGAACTAGGAGCCATCAAATAACTTTAATAAACTGCTTATGTAAGAATATTCCTGCAGGAGTAGGCAGGCCAGATTACCGACTCTCTTTAATAAGCTGCCATAATATCTTGTACTCAAATAAGGGCCTTGTGTGTTCTCTGAAGCCAGGATTGGGAATATGTAACAGGATGTTTGAAAGCAAAGGGGTAACTGATATTTTCATTGAACACATTAAAAAGCATACGTTCTCCAGGGATTTTCTTGCAATTGCCATTATAGCTACATTTGTCCCTCCCCAGAGAGCTTGCTTTGATAAAGTTCATTAGCCAAAGTGAATGTCAGGGAATGGATGGTTATATATCCATGAGTGAAACAATGATTATCAAATTGAATTTTATATCCATTAGCCAGTTGTATTCAGTTTTCGTTCTGGGATGGCAAAAGGTTTCAATTTCCTCATTTGGTGGCCTTGTCTCTGTGACATTACCCGGAGTGCCTGCCCTCAGCAAGGAGTTCCTGTAATAGCTGGAGTCACAAATATCCCTAACCCCACAGGTGCTGTCTAAAGTTGGGTGCACATTTCTGCAGACATGATCAAATGGTTGTACTTTATGGCATGATTAGAAGTGAACCTGAGCAGGGTGAATATACAAAAGGATAGTGGCCACACCATATATAAAAATAAAATTTTAATTTACAACCTGCAGTGACCTGACCAAGAAATCGAGCAAATAAACGCAGGGAGCCAGTCTCACTTGGCTGGGAGTCAGATGACCATCTCTACTAACAACCCAGGAGGCCAGACAGGAACTTCTGCAACAACTGGTACCAAATGGCCAGGACAAGATTCACAATTTAGTGTGCCTGATTTTTGTCCCACTTCCAATTTAGGAGCAATCAGAGAAAGTCAAGTATGCTTCCCTAACTGATCACATAGCATACTCTGCTTCTAATTAGCCCATCCCCACTTTCCCAGGTCAACAGCTTCTCATCAGGGTACACCTGAGCCTCCCTCTTTCCCACTGAATAGCTTTCCCATCTCACTACCTGCAATTCCATCTCTAGCACTTAAGTGATATTGACTCCCAAGCTATATGGCAAGTACAGAAGTTTTATTTTTTTTTGTTTTTAATTTCTCATTTGGGTGGTCTTTATTTCCACCACATTTTTATATATGTAGGCTGTATAGGCCAACTGATTTCCAAGTCGTTCAACTATCTTTCCTTGAAGAAATACTCAAAGCTTTGATATGGTTCACATTTCTTGCTAGGCACAGGGAGAGATGACAGTCTACCCTTGAGGACAGCAGTCTGACAATTAAGAGGAACATGACAGGTTCAGCAGCCAAGTTGATGTGTCTCATTGTGTTGGAGTACAGTTTTCTAAAAAGGGTATCTACTTGTTACATAACTCCCAGCAAGTTATAAATGGCTGAGCATTTTTTCTTTAGTAGCTATAAACTTGAATACAGATTAGAAAAAGCAACACTTCAAGTCTAGCAAGCCTATGATCTCACAGGTATTCTATTATCAGTCAAAATCTAGTCAAGAGATAAAAGCAATCCTTATAAAACAAATCCATTACAAAGAATTGTAATTTGGTTTTAAAGAACTAGAACAGAGAGAGGACATTTATTATACAGGAAGCTATACTCCTAGGCAAGAGGTGGGATTTGTTCAGTTCCAGCAGCTCAGGGAGAGGCCCTGGAGACTTGAACTCAAGGCCTCTGGTAAGAAGCTGCTGCTCAGTTAATACCAGTTTGTGAATTGAGCAGGAATCCTTCTGGGCCAGGAAGTGGGGCAGATGTCTGAAGGAGTACACAATCCCACTGATTATCACTGGAACACCAGCCTCCACTGCTGGGGTGAAGGGATGTTTTAGAAGTGACAAAGGAATTGAAAGCAGATGGAAAGATCCTTTAGCCATTAACTCCCTTGGGGCCTCCATGGACAGACCCCATTAAGGGGTCAGCTGGAAGGAGAAACAGGGTTTTAGTCCCAGCTGAGTCTAGGTGGATAAGACCAAGAAACAAGATACAAGATCCAGAAACAGTGGGTATCTGTTATAGTCTGCTCCTTGGGCCCTTCAGCATCCCTTCCACAAGAAAAACAAGTCCTATTCCTATTTACCAAATTGCAGACATTCTTTGTACAGAAGATGCCATCACTCACCAAAATGAGATAGTCCCAGCAGACACTGCATTGGTTTCTCTGACCTCCTGATTAATTACATTTAGAATTTAGACACAGACTCACCTGACTTTTGCTATTTTGAGACTAAATAGCAAAAGCAATCCTCTACTGCCCACAGCTAATCAAATAAGTACTCACATATCAAGGAAGGAAGTATGTGTAGCTTCTGTAATAGGTCATAAGATGTAGTTAATAAGCTTATTTCCCTACATGTCTTGTTTCCTCTCCCCTCAGCCAGAATTTTGGTTGCCAGGGTTTGATCTGGTAGAGTAACAGGAAAACTTCATTGCCTAAGGGTTAAAATCCTTTCTCTCTTTGAAGTGGTTGTGATAGGGTGTGCCCCCCCCCCCATTGTCTCCGGTTTAAGATTGCAGATTTCAAGGACAGGTATGCTAAAATGGGAGAACACCTTAGCTGGAAT
Source organism: Uropsilus gracilis (assembly GCA_004024945.1). Classification (NCBI taxonomy): domain Eukaryota; kingdom Metazoa; phylum Chordata; class Mammalia; order Eulipotyphla; family Talpidae; genus Uropsilus; species Uropsilus gracilis. The sequence continues at coordinate 96,125 of PVHY01001369.1, read as the reverse complement.
TTCCCTTCAGGGAGATGCAGGGGGAGAAAGAAGTGAAATGGTCAAGGTGAAACAGATTTCCTGGAAGGTGGGAAATCAGGGTATATAAAGGGTGTGCAAACAAAGAGAAGGATTCGATTCAGGATTCGATTGGATTCAGGTTGGAGATTCGAATATGGAGACTGGATAGAGAGAGGTTCAGTGGAGGAGAGATGGGAATCGGCCATCTTGTAAAGATGTGAGCCCTGTGAGCTTGGCCATGTGGCCACCAAGGGTCTGCAACCCTTGGCTGGCCCAGCCTGGCAGCATGTGTGCTGAATGCAGTTAAGGAGTTTGCAGATTTGAACTCCGTGTTGGAGTTTGTTTTGCTGAGTTTGATTTGTATCTGAAGAGGCTGTGCAAAAGTTAGGCCTGAGAAGAAAGTGAACTTTGCTGGTTTGGCACCACGGAGTTCCTGCTACCTGAAGGTGACAAGGAGAAGACAGCGTGGAAGACAAGGAGGAGCAATCAAAGGAACATGTCTTGAAGCGTCTGGAGATGGACTCTGTCTAGACATTGGTGAGATGATCAGGACTGAGACTGAGGATTTTGGGGCAATCTGGGAAAGGACTTTGGACAATACTGAGAAAGGTTTTGGACAATGTTGAAGTATTCTGAGTCTTACATGTTTCTTTTGTAATTATTAGAATAATTAGAAATCACTGTTAGAAATAAATTAGTCTGCACTGATAGTCTTACATTGGTTTGGTATTTTGGTTGAGAAGGCTGGGGATGGTGGTAAGAACCCACGAGTGGAAAGTTTAAACTGTTTTAAAGCTTTTCTTTTTAGGTCTGAAAGAGGGAAAGAAAGCAGAGAGAAGCTGGTAACTGATGTTTGCATATCAATGGTAAAGGTGATCAGTGAAAATGCTAATGAAGAGTGTGTAGCCTGCTTTGGAGAGAGACTCAGGCAGATATGTGGAAACAGTTACAGTTAGTCAGAAAGTCTTCAAGGCCGGGCACGGTGGCTCGTGCTTGTAAGCTTCAGCCTATGAAGCGGCCGGGGCTAGGGATCACGGTTCGAGTCCCGCCTGGGGCCCATAGCGAGACCTAGTTCCAAAAAAAATAGCTGGGCATGGTGGTGCATGCCTGTAATCCCAGCTACCTGGGAAGCTGAGGCTGGGGATTGCTTGAGTCTGTGGTACCCCGGGCAACGAGAGCCTGAGGTTCCACGGGCAAAAATAGCAAGACCTAGTCTCAGCTTAATTAAAATTTGCCATGGAACAGCCTAGCAATGCCTCTGGTCACAAGTCTCCACTAGACAGGAATACCACAAATGCCCCTTTGTTCCCCAGGTTCAGTGCACTGGTCAAGAGACTAAACCTCTGGTCTGTTTAGTGGCATGACGACAATGGTCTTCATGGAATCACTGGTCCCCTGTGTCCCAGTGAGAGCACTCTTCCTTTGGACCCAAAGCTCCAAACAGCTCAAAACTGAGGGTCATGACATGGTTATGAATAGATTACAGGGTCTGAGAGTGGAGTCACTCTTTGCACCTCTCCTTGATTATAACCATACACCAAGAACAGTTGCTCCTAAGTAATCAGTGACTCAAAGCATCAATCACATTTTTTAAGTTGCAGCGCTGTATCCCATGGAGGGCAGTACCAAGTCTTAGACAGATTATTCCACCATTTAATATGCTTGTAGTTCCTGGGTGATGGGTTATATACTAAAACAAATGAATCGCAGAGACACAAGGTTGTTGTCCCACTCCTCTTAACATAAAATGGGACCCAACTATTAGAAGTAATCCTGCGTAGATGATTATGAGACTGAATAAAACACTACAAATAGCCATGGACTGTGCGACTGGCAGAGCACTGGGAATAATTTCCACCTTCTGTCCCAGGATGTTAAGAGCTAGATGATGTACTGAATCCATCTTCACAATGCTAAGAGTCAGATGAAATGAAAATTCAGAACTTTTTATTTTGTAATTCACCAGAGAGCTGAGATCATAGAGCAACCAAAATCTAAAGCAATTCAGAAAGAAAGACACACATTTCATTGCTAAGAACAAAATGATGTGAGAATTTCTTAGAAGTTATATGTACATATATCCAGATAGGTAGAGAGAACAATTCCATGCCTATCTTTTCTTAGTGTTTAGAAGAAGGCTCAGAAAAGAGCTCCTGGTTAGTGGTAAATTCTATTGTGCTGTAAAAGAAATTGATGATTGTTCTGATCTATAAACAGTAATTCTCTGACTCAACCAGACATCACTGTATTCTATAATAATGCCTAGTTTTTAAAAGTTACTATTTGTATAAAAGTTCCAGTACTGAATTAGGCTAATATTATTATTTGGAAAGTATAACAGAATAGAAAATGCTTATAAAAACAGATGTTTATTATAGAACCTTTCTTTTATTTTTTTTAAATTAAAGACTTTAAACAAATATCTTGTAATCCCACAAAATGACAATGACTGACTTGGTAGCAGGTAAATGCCTCAGGCTGGAGAGGCATGTTTGTTCCACACAAGTTTAATATAATAAATTCTCATGACTGACTTGAAAATTTATGTATGACTTGGCTTCAAAAGACTAATAATTTAAAGTGAAATCTAAATAGAGGGATTTAAACAGTTGTACCATGAGTCAATTAAAGGTCACTGACAACTTAGAAAAAATCCGAGCTCAAAAATTCCTCAGGAAACAACTATGTAGCTAAGAAAATTTGAAGATTAAGGGCTAAAATCCCATTCTTGATGAATACCTCTAAGCAAAGGATGTATAACATCCATCATACAGCTGTTTCAAAAACATCAGTTTCTATCATCACACATTTTTTACAAAAGCTACAATGTTAAAAACATCATCAGAATGAATTCTAAAATATGCAGCAAAACTTTCACAAGGCATCCCTGAGTCAGGTCTTAAGGCACAGATTTTAATCTTGGGGTTTCAAGAACATCTTCTTTGTTTTAACTGGTTTTATGTCTCCATTTTCATCTTCTTCATAATTGGCCCGGTCTCTCTTTTTGGCAAACTTTTTTCCAATTGTCCCCACCAATGTCTCATACCTGTTTAGATGATATACAAGTCAAGTTTAATTTCAAATAGTAAGAATCAAGTACTGTTGAAAATATCAAATCAAATATGCAACAAAGAATAAGAAAAATTGGAATATGACTAAACCATTTGGTTAAAACATTTACGAACTTCTCTAAGAAAGCTTAAATTCTCTAATTTTTTTTGTTTTTCACATTATCCTAGAGAGGTATATTTTACAATATGTATTAGAAATAGTGTTGGGAATAAGCCCACTTCCACCAGCCTCTGACAGTTATGAATCCACTTAGCCTTGTTAGAGAAAGCAGTCATATCCCTGCTGGGTTAGATCGCAGGTGACAGAGGGAGAAGTGGGAAACAATGACCGTTGGGCCCAGAACACAGAGCTGTTCCAAGGGGACAGTTACCTTCTAACCATTTCTTCATCTGACACATCAAGCTCCACTGTTTCATCTTCAGCTTCCTCTGTTTTGTTCTTACCATTCATCTGAAGCATTAATTTCTGAAAAATACATCAATGTTGACTATCAGGGCTGGAAAAGGTGTCAAAAGTATTTGAAGACAGAAACATAAATCACAGAATTTACAGTTTTGGATTTAACATAAGATGAAATTCCACTAGATTAGATTTCCTGTTAATGAATTTAAAGGGGATTTTAGAACTAAACTTTATAAGTTACTTATATACAAAGCAGGCATACTACTAACACTAGAATGAAGGAGAGAAAAAGTTAATGTCCAGATTTTCCCCAAATTTCTCATTTTTGCTTCAAACAGAAGAAGCACTATAGTGAGGAGTCATTTTAATTTTTTTTAACTTGGGGTGGGGACAGAAATTGCTAGATGGAAGATCTGGAACACTGACCCTGGTGTAAGGGGAAGGGCTTACATCATCCCAAATCCCTCAAACACAAGAGTGGATAATGTAGTCACACAGTATCTGTGCACCAGGGTTCTTTCCTCCATCTCTTTTCCTCAAATTAACCTTTTCTGATAGTCTCTGACTGATTCTCTTTTTGACCTGTATAATACAATACCTTCTTTGTAAGAACGATGGGGTGAGGAAGGGAAGACAGAATAGAAAGTAGTACCAGCTAGCTTTTCCAGTACTTGAGGGATTGAAAATGAAATCATTTCAGAAGTAGAAGCTCTATGAGGGTGCAAACATTGATTCCCGGCAGCATTTCCAGTATTCAGAGGTCTGATATACCAGAGGACAGAATATTTACATAGCGAATAAACTCTATTCCAGATGTCACTAGAAATACATACAATATTAAACATGTGTTCTAAGTACATTCAACTTGTAATAATATCCTATAATGCACAGGACAGATTCTACCACAAAGACTAACATGGTTTCTAATGCGCATCAGTAGTACCAGCGTTGGAAGATCCTGGTTCCAAATGACAGCTATAAAACTAAAGTCGTATGTTACAAATCTCCATTTGATCCATCAAATACCCAACAGCAAGACTTTTAATCTATGAGCCAGAGTCAGAATAAATATTTGTGAAGTGCAGGCCTGTGCTTATCCACAGAGGCAGGAAATTCAAACGAACATCTCATTTAAGGCGAATATTTACTTTTTAAAGGCTTCATTTAAAAATCTATTTAGCAGCTCTTAAAACCTGTCCATTAAAAAGTCCAATTACTCAACTTTTAAGTTCTCATTTTTCCATTAGAAAAGATAGAGCTATAGATGTCAGAAAAATAATTTTTTATAATGGCATCATATGAATAAAATCTTGACATTCCTATAAAAGACATGAGCTGCAATTCTAACACAGTGGCACCGTCAGGGACTGTATACTGCTAGATTAAATTATCTACTCAATTCCACCATGAAACTAGACTGCAATGCCTGCAATTTCTTTAAATAGCTATGGCAATATTTCGAGGCTTGTTATTTTTCCTATAATGAGGAGAATAGTACTTGGTGGGGGAAAATACCTAAACCCAATTATTAGCACAAAGAATTCAATTGGAAAATTTTTAAATTTAAAGTAATTATATTTAATACCTCAACCTCAGGATTAAATCCTCTGAATGACATTCTTCCATAGAGAAGATCTTCACACAACAAGAAACTCTGCTCTTCTATTATGAAACTCCTGAATGGAAAAATAAACCTGTATTAATAGCATATTTACTTATAATAAAACACAGATTTCAAATGAAAATCAATCATATGCTTCTCAAATACAGTAATGTTTCTAGTCTAGGGTTAGAGGTAAAAACAGATTAAAGTGGCCAGCAAAGGCCTCAGAACAAGAGCTACAGACTGTAGGTACAGCCTCTTTTCAGAATAATGTTTAATTTGCACAAAACTATGTATAGATCAAAAGTTTTTATAATACATCTGAATCTTCAAATTTGGAGGAGTTTCTGTGATATTTACAGCCCTAACCAACTTCTTGAAAAAAGCCAGAAATCAGAGTTCTGGGTAGTTTTAAGTTTTGAGGATAGTTATTAGAGCCCTTAGGTTTGTTTCTGATGCTATCAACCTCTGATGGGCACAGAAAATTTTATAAGGGAGGCAAGGCAACCATCAGATCCAAGTTCCCAGAAATGCAGTTGGAACCAGTTTACAGTTAATCATGAAAAGCAGGCACAACTCAGTGAGTTTATAGTTAATCCTAAAGAGGGAATGCAGTTCAGTGGTTAGAGTTTAATTCCACCTACTCCTAAATTTTCAGTTCAGGGAAGTTTTTAATGTTGCAAAATGGAGTGGATCCTACAACAAAACCATGGTGGTATTAATGAATAGTATCATATAATGAGATAAGCTAACTTTTGGGAAATCTATACAACTCATTGAACTAATATTTCCAAATGAGAAATGCAAGAGATGGACTCATGCATGGATAAAAGAGCTATTTATTCAAAGAATACACTGACCAATGGGTTAAGAAAAGTTCACTTGTGTTTTCAGATTCTACACTGTTAAGAAACTGTTGTTTAACGAGTTTTGTAGTACTGAGAATCATTATCTGAAAGATACCTTTTTAGTATATCTGTGAAAGCAAATTATCTTTGTATACTTCTATCTACCAAAACAATACACAACATACTGAATACAGGTGATACAAGAATTCAGTTGTCTTCTATCATGCCGGACTTATGAATTTGAAAAGTTACTTGTCATGCAAAATGCTACCTATCCTCACACATGAGCCTATTTCCTAATGAATATAACACAATCTGTTTTAATTTCTCATACACCAACTATCAGCATACTATTAACCACACATTCAAAAGAGGTCCTAACTAATTTTTTTAAAAAAAGGTAAGTGGTCTTTATGTCTTTAAAGCCATTTAAAATGGAGTCTCAAAACTTTGAGACCACTGTTCCTTAAGTTCCTGTCTTACTGGCTCCTCTGGTCAGTTCTGATAGCACTTCACAGGATCCGTTTTCCTCTGGAAAACCCAAATTCAAGCACAAATTCTCTCAAACTTTTTTGTTTAGTATTTTCTATAAAACTTGAGATTCCCTTTCAACTGCCCAGTCGTATTTTTGTAAAACTGAAGGGAAAAGAAACCTCACCCATTCCCAAATCAATCACCCAGGAAATATACCAGAACTAAGCATTTCAACATCCATAAAGACAAAGGTAGATCCATACAAACGCAGACACAGCACTTACTATGGAAAGGACCAAGGAGAAACAGAGCCTAGAAGAATTTAGATGAACTAATGGATGATGTAAATCTGTCACTTTTTCATTCTTAACTATCAGGTGCCAATCAAACTTCAATGTAGAAGAGAGAATGTGTAGTTTGTAACCCCAGCTTCAGCAACCTTTAGCTAGTTGCCTCACGCTGGGCATATTATCCTCTCCTGAGCTTCAGTTTCAATTATTAAATGCATGGAATGGGCTCACTCTCCTTTTGTTGGGTTCTGTATTTCAGTATATTCAGTCTCAGGCTGAAATGGGTCTGGAAAAGACTCCAATAGTGATGGGTGAGAACCAGAGTTCTACGATCAAGACTCCACACAGGCAACCACCAAAGTTCAACTGGCAGCGACATTGAAAGCAATAAAGAGCAAAATTCAGTACAGCAAAATGGAGTCAGACACAAAAGAAGGTAGAAAGGTTATGCCCAAACTAGGTCTTCAGAGGTTAGAGGGGGTTACTAGAGTCATTATCTGGAAATCTAAGAATATTCTCTTTTGTCACCACAAAACCAGGTATAGCTAAGAATACCTTCCTATACCTTTAGAATTTTGGGAGAAGCAAAGATGGAAGATTTATCTTAACAAGCACAGCTGACTTGCTGAGAAATGTGGAGTTCAATGTAAACCTGTCTCAAGGTTCAAGAAAGCACACAGATTGTGACTATACAAGAGGAGAGTGAAAAGGAAGAGGGTGATGAAATAGATGCAGATGTAGAAGTAAAGCAAAGAAGTGGTGGTGTCACAGGCAAGTGCAGTAAAAAACCAAACCAAACAAAAAAACAACAAATAAACAGTGGGAGCCAGGAAGAAAAGTAATAATATTCTTATTGCTAGCTATGGAGTCAATAATGGAATCTGAGAGGAACTTTGATTCCTTTGTCCAGTTGTGCAGTTCTTGTTATTAATACAGTTACAGTATTGTTGGATCTTGTTGGATGAAACAAGTTACATCTTGTTGGATGAAAAAATAAATAAAATGGAATGCTAGTAGCCCACTACTAGCCTAGCTAGTAGTTTGTGATGAGCATTAAATAAGAGATTTCAGTGCTTAGTCAATTCCTAAGCCACACTATAGACTAAATGTTAGATGAGATGACTGAAACTCACTGAAAACTGAAACCATAAATTACTTGCCCTGCCTTTAAGACGCTCACCTGAATGAAGAACTGCTAACTGAAACTAAACTGGAGAGGACTGATGTATATGCTAAATCTTCAGAACTTAGTATTACTGAGAGTACACTGCAGATTCTCACAGAAGGTCCCTGGTTATTAAGAGATATATGGGTCAGATTTCTTTATTCAATGTGAAAAAAAAAGATGAATGTTATAAATGATAGCCAGGGCCAGTAAAAACTTAAAAACCCTCCAGAAAAAATTTCACAGATTTAATAACTTTAGAAAAGTATTTGCAAGGCTAACTCAAGAAACTGAACAGACTATTTTATAGGTCTTAACCAATGGAATGATGAGCCCACTCACAATGATTTTCCTCTGAATGTACAAAGTATCATCAATAAAATCACTAATAAACCTACTCTTTCTCCTTAAGGTCTGGCAAATCCAAATACCAGTGCTCTTCACTAATGATTTTCTTTTCTTCCTCTTCTAGTTGTTTCTTGGTTTCCGAGTCCAGTCCCCTTTGCATAAACTGTCAAAACAAAATAAAATCGGTGTTAGCTACTCATTTTTCCACATAAGAGTTGAGGAAAACTCAACTTCATTCTTACTCATGCTCTCCTCCATCTTCTCCAGGAATGCCAACTGGAGATTAAGGGTAGGGTAAGGTAAGCAAGCAGCTTAGCTCTGTTTGACAACATCACAGTGGACTAGGAGGGAGCCCCCCAAAGCACACAAGAAAGCAATGTGAGTACTTCCTCTGGAAGACTTCAGACCTTTATCATATTTCAGTTTTTCTGATTTAATGATACAGGTAGCAAAAACTGTATTCATTAAGTACCAAACTCAGTATTTCAGTCTTGCATAATCACAAAGGGGCTAACATAAAAGACTGCCCCCCACAGGTGAGGACAGACAGACAGAAACAGAAGATGAGAAGGTGAGACTCAGTACTTTATGAATCTCTTCTGGTTTGTGGAGACCACAGTTGTTCACATCTTCTGATCATGGTTTGGAACAGCTTATGATATAGGGGAAGTAACTCCACTTCTGTGAATCATCCCTGACAGTTGCAGCATCTCTTTCCTAGAAACATTCCAAGGCACTCTCAAATAGTCTCACCACATGCTAATTTCTTGAGCAGCTATCCCTTCTGCAGACCAGAAGGGCAGGTACTGTGTCTGGATCATCTCCATTAGTATCAGCATGACTGATGCTTAGTAAGAACTTCACATATGTAGACCAAAGCAAAATTGTATCTACATGTCTGTTCTTCACTTATATATCTAGCCTCTGAAATGCTGATCAATTCTACAGCTGTTCTTTATTCGCATATCAGTAAAGGCTCAGCTTAAAATAGGCTAATGGAGAAAATAGCTTTTTGTTGTTGGTCTTTCCCTAGCACAAATAATGGTTATATTCCTCAGGGGTCAAATGTTAACAAAGAGTTAATCACAGCAAAATGATAACATATCGGTACTAGAAAAATTAATTCAGGACACATGCAGGAAACTCCCAGTTGTTATGTCTAGGGTTCTACTGGTTTCCATTTATCTACATTTTGTTCCTTAAGCAGATTCTGCATTACTTTTCCAATGCTTTCAAAAATACAAACATTTTTAGGGAGAAGGGCTTTACCAAGGACTACCTGAAATGATAAATTTACAAAAATATAAGGGTACCACTCTATTCCAATGAGGATATGAAGAAACTGGATCTCTCTCTCTCTCTCTCTCTCTCACACACACATACACATACACACACACATTTGCTGATGGGAATGTAAAACTGTATAGCTTCTGTGGAAAACACTGCTTCTTACCAACCTGAACATGCACATATCATACGAAAGAGCAACTGTTCTCAACAGGCATTTATCCCAGGGAACTAAAAACTTTCATTCTCTCAAAAACTTACATAGGATTATTCATCGCAGCTCTACCTGGAATAGCCCTGAACTGGAAACAACTGAAAACACTCTTCAACAGGTGCTGGTTAAATATTATGGTGCAGTCATGCATACGGTGATGGATCATATATGCACACACATGCACACAAACACTGGATGCACAGCAGGCTATAGCAAATGGGTTTGTGTAATTCCATTCTGCAATATTCAAATATTAACAAAATCACTTAATGATGCATTTATATCACAAGTCTATACTTCCACAGTATAGAATATTACTGGGCAATAAAAAGGAACTACAGGCATACATCATACAACCATGGTCTCATAATTAAGCAAGGCAGTCAATGACTTAGCTGAAGTTCAAGAGAAAAAAACCAAACCTCAAAATTGCATAACTCCATTTATATAGCATCCTTGCAATAAGATTATAGGACTAGAAAACAGATTAATGACTACAACAGGGATATCTGAAGGGATCCTTGTGGTGACATAAACTTTGTATACCGTTTAGTGGTTACACAAATCTTTGTGACAAGGGCATGAAAAACTGTTTCTCTTGCTCTCACACACATATGAAGGCATGCTAAATGGTGAAATCTGGAAAAGACCTGTGTTCGTATCACTGTGTATTTCCTCCCTGGCACAATGTACAGTGATGGAAGATGCAGCCACTGTGGGAGATGCAGTGACAGGAACACAGGAACTCCATACATTTTTTGTGACTTCCTGTGACACTATCATTATTTTAAATAAAGGTAAAAGAAATGCTTGCAAACTCTCTAAAGTGTTTCGTATTTCTCATCCTTTCACCTCTGGGTTTATCTTCATCACAGGAAAGAACTAGTAGCACAGGTCATGTACTTCCCTTTCTTTCTGCCTTTGCTACTCAATCTTATGTCTTTTTTTCTACCTGGCAAAACAGTCACTTGTGAAGGCCCAAAGCAGGTGCCTTTTGTTTAGTGAGCTTTCCCTGACTGCTGGATGGCCTAGCTTGTCCTACACCTATTCCCATACAGGAATACCTGTCTCTGCTGCTAAGACAGGATAATGAACAGTTGATTTATTGTTCATTATGTTGCTTTTGAATGCTCAGATTCCGAATAGCTGTGGTCCATGGCTATCTTGTATTATTGGTTCTTGGGCTGCACTTTGTACACAGAAAGGTCAAGGAAGAGTCTCTGAATATAAATAAGATGCTGGACATGTCTTATTTTTCCAAAGTTCCTTCCTTGTGTGGATCTCTTTAAACCCAGATGCCCCATTTCATGACTCACATTCTTGGTAAAACTCACCAATCCTGTCTAAATGCCCTGTTATCTTCTAGTTTTAGCCAAACAGATGCTTTTCTTCTTCTTTTTTTTTTTTTTTAACATCAACATTCTTTCTTTAAGAATTTCAAACAATGATACTGATGTGGCTTAATACTTTTTGCATCTAGATTAAGACTGCTGTTCCCTATACCAGTCTTGGATGTCCCCAGTTTCAAAAATTAAAAAACAAATTGAAATTATAACATGAAATATTATAGGAACTGAAAATAACACAGGGACCAAAAAGTATGGTATGAGGTAGGTAAGAGTGTAGCTTATATGCACATCACCCCACCTCACCCAGTGACACCTTCAGGAAGCCATAGGTATCAATATGGCCTCACCACAGTTACATGGTAACCATGGTTTGAGAGTCAAGTCTGAAAGTAATCTAGACCAAGACCAAGCCAAGCTGTACATCCAAAGGAAGCCTAAGCATCTTCTGAAATAGAATTTTGGTGCAAGTCAGCCCAGACCCTCGTGGTGGTGGTGTCGTGCTAAATCTGTGGTTCCTTTAGCAGCACTGATGTTTGGAGACTAATATGGAAAGCTGCGCTTAGTCTGGATATCATCAAGTATCTGCTCTAGTTCCTCATCTTCAAATCGCCCCTCCAGACTTGGGATCAGAGCCTTGGATTCCTCAGCAGTCTCTGGGCAAAGGTTGCCCAAACAGGCCAACTCAAACTTATGAAGTTTTTTCTGGAGCAGTAAGCTACGAACACTGGCAATGGTCTCTGTTTTTGAAACGGCTAAAGCGGGCAGTGTAGTTTAAAGTTTTCATGAAGACATCAGAAAGTTCCTGTTCATCTTCTGCACTCTCATTCTGCTGCTTTCGATGTTCCAAAAGCATGTGAACTTCAGAATTTAGTAGTGTCTCAGCTGTTTCAAACTTTGGGAAAGATGAGTTGGGACACTTCCTCCTCCCACTACCTCCTGCCGCCATCGCAACAAAGCCAAACAGATGCTTTTCATGGTACAAAATATCTCTCTACCTACCTACCTATTGTACATATGGAGAAGACGAATCAAGCAACTCTAGACTTAGGTAGCAATTAAGCCCTCCTGACTCTACAGCATTGAAGAACACACTCTAAAGCTAGCAATAAACTTTACTCACAAATGAGGACCTAGAGCAAGCATCGCTATACTCCTCAGGCTAGATGTCTGTTGTCACAAATAAAGTTTTACTGCTAGAGAGCCATGCTCATTTGGTTTTGAGCTACAGTGACACAGCTGAGTAGCTGCAAGAGAGATTATTTGGCCTATGCATCTGAAATATTTATAGAAAAAGTTCATTAACTCCGCAAGAGTCCAAAAGTTACAATCACAGTAAGTATCCTCTGTATAATCATTCCACTGAAGTAACAAACCCTTCACCCACACCCTTTACCTCACATCAAGATCACTCTCAATTCCTCAAAAGGAAAACAATTCAGATGAATTCAAGAGCACCTGACAAAAAGGTGAGAGTTAAATCCTCTATCCCTTCATTTCTGCTCTATACTTAGTTTTGGTTGAATAGCAACACTGGACACTGCAACTTAATGCAGCTGCTCCATTCCTTCTCACAAGACATTTCTCTATCTAAGTAATTATGTTCATAAAAGAGGTATGTATGTATGTACATACACAATGAAACAGACACTTCTGCTATCCTACCACTAAGTTCTTTCGTATGGACAACTGAAGTGCTTAACTAGAGAACCTGGGTGATTTTCTTTCTCTTTTGCTTACAATATAGTGGGTCTCAACCCAATCATTTAGGTAGGGATGGATAATTTCTTAAAGTTAATTTCTTCCTTCCTAATTCTCAGTTTTTGGCGTAAATCACCCTCTATTCATTTGTATTACTTCAAGAGCTAACAAAACCACCAATAAATTTTTTTCTATGTCTGCTTTTGTCAATTCATTCCATTTTCTTGGAAATCTACATGATTCAACCTATAAATCAAAAGAAAACTGTTCAGAAAAAAATTTTATAGGATAAAAGAAATACTCTAAAAATGTGTAAGTTATGTCACTCTTCCGTCTCACCATTCATTCTAGTTACACTTATACCCTAGTTCAACTCTACTCAAACCCTGAACATGCAATCTCTCCAATCATTCAAAAACATAATTTATATTTTGCTTTTGTCCCCCTCCCCTCACCTAGGAATTCCCATTACTCTCTGAAAATAACTTGCAAGAGTCTGCATTTCTTTGTCAGCAAAGTTGGGTGATAACCAGCAGAGTAACAAGAGCAGGCCTCCTGAGTCCTTTCCAACTAGTTATTAGTTATATAACTCTGAGAAAGTTAGATGCCTCTGTTTTAGTTGTTTCTGTTGTAAAAGAGAGATAATCACTGTATCCACCTCAAAAGGTTATTATAAGGATCGCATGGAAACAATTTAAAATGGTGCCTGGCACACAGCAAAGACTATATAAATTTATGCTACCAATATTAAGTTTTGAAGCTTATTTGCATTATTTTAATTCTTGTATTCATTTTAACTACCTCTTTTTTTTTTTTTTTTAGACTAGGTCTCGCTATTTTTGCCCGTGGAACCACAGACTCAAGCAATTCCCAGCCTCAGCTTCCCATCCTCTGTCATTTTTTTTAACTTTAAAATTTTCTGATTAAATTGATTCAATCTCAGATCCATTAGTTTTGCTTATAGTTGAATGACAACTCACTTTCGCCTCAAGTGTTAAAATTTTCTCAACTTCCACCTCCAGTGCAAGTCTTCACTAGGGCATCAGAACTTCTAACTGTTCTTTATGATTGCAAGCTCACTGGCTCTTCTTTCACCAGTGTGCTCTCCACAGGAGAGTTACTCTCTAAAAGAAGCACAGTCGATGATACTGTTTCAACATAATCAATAGCTTCTCAATCAATGCTCACAAGAAAAAAAAAAATCCTTAATCTGGCCAAAATTTCCTGTACGTTGTGACCACTGCTTACTTTTTCAGGGTCATTTCTTGCTAATTGTTTTCCAGGCATACAGAATTATCTTTGACTCTTGGATAGCTAAGTCCCCCCCTCCCCTTTTTTTTTGTCTCCCTAGACTTTGCCCTCAGTTCATGTCATGTCGCTGTCACCAATCCCACCACCCTGCAGGCTCTACGTAAATCCTACTTCCCCTAAGAACTCAAGTTCTCTGGGTTCCCGGCGCTTGCCTTCAGCATCACCTTATTCAGTACGATGTATCCACACTGCTTGCTTAAATTTCTGTCTCTCCCACCCAACAGCTGACTTTAGGAGAACCCGCTGAATTTATAATCCGGTCACAGAGTTTAACGCCTGGCAGGCATAAATAAACGAACACAGTTACAGGGGGAGCCTTTCTCATATCCCTTTCTCCCCTCCCATCTCCCCCCGCGTTGCCTGCCGCCTGGGCCCTGGCCAGCCCAGGAGGACCCTGCCTGCCGCCGTCACGACTTCCCCATCCCACGTTCCCGCACCTTCATGCGCAGCAGGTTTTTAGACAATTTAGTCTTGCGCTCGGCCGCCATGCTGGCTCCGGCTCGACACCGTTCTCCGCCACGAACCCGTCGCGCATGCGCGGTGCTGCGAGCGCCGCGGCGACGCCTTACGTAGAGCGCGTCGTCCTGCCGCGTGGCCCCGCCCCCAAATCGCGAACCAGTTTTAGTCCTGACCGGGCTGTTCACGCGCTTCGCCTCAGGGAGCGCTCGCTTCACGGTGAAGTTTGGTGAGGGCGAGGTCACCGATGCTGTTTTGAGAGAGACTTAACGCCGAGGGCCAGGAGACGCCCGAGTATCGTCCAGCGAGGGGGCCGAGGCCACCTTGCCTCATACCTCATACCCGGGGACCCTCCAGGACGTACATCTTAAAGGGTCTGCGGGGCCACCTCCTCAGGGATGCAGACCTGCTACACGTCGCTGACTCAGTACCCTGGTGAGGCTTTTCACACAGTTGCCACACCTGTTATTGCACCTGTCCTTTTTGATCCACAGGTTTCTGATGTGGATGGCGGGCTTCCTAGTTTTTCGCCCCTAGTTTTCCTAGTTTTTGGGGAGGCAAAAAATAGTTTTGTCTTCTTGAGAACACCTTGGGTAGTGCTATTCTTATCTCAGGTTGCAGTTGAGTAAACTGAGATATCAAGAATTTCCTTAACTTGCCTGAGTGAGGGATATGGACACCAGCCCAGGCTGCCTGGCTTTATAAATGCTCTGGAAAACCGTGTTAAATCCAGTTGTGTGCATCCTTGGAATTAAATGATGTCTGTTGACAAATGGAAGCGAGAGATGACTTTAAAGAATTGATAGACTTGAAAAAAGGGTGGCTTCAGTGACCTGTGTGTCACCCAAAGACATTTTCACACCATTCGTAGGTGACACACTTTGGGGAACACCCAGCGTTTCAACTGGTAGTATACAATATATGTCACACTCTTGTGCTGGTATCTTACATGTGTTTTATTTAATTCTCATAGGAACTCTGGAAAATACTTTTATCATCATACACTTAGGGAACTTGATGGAGCTCACAAAGTTAAGAGATATACTGAGATACAAAAAGCTTGCTAAAAATATGACCCTGCCTTGGAAGGGTTTCTCAGTGGAGTAAATAAAATCGTGTGGTAAGCAGTCATAGAAATTCATTACCTTGTGTGGCTCTGGGCGAAAGCAGTATCTGAAAATACATACTTCCCTTTCCTGGAGCTGACTTTAGGTGAGTGCCTTGGAAGAGGGGAAGGTTCAGATGGACTTAGGGTTATTTAGATAAAGTGGTCAGGGATGGCTCTTGTCAGATGATAGCGCTACTATTTGAAAGTTGAGAAGAACTTGTAAAGAGTTGAAAGTGGTGAGGGAGAATAACAAATTCAAACATCCTGAAATGACAGCAAGACAAGAGTTCTCATAAGTTTACTAAGTTACTTAGGTTACTAAGTGGGAACCAATGAGTTAATTGCATATGTTAGGTTATTTGCTCCCCAAATACACTAGTAGTTTTCCTCAGAATGTAACTGTATTTGGTAATAGGGCCTTAAGAAAGTAAGTTAAATGAAGTTTGTTATTATTATAATCTGACTGATAACCTTATGAGAAGGAATTTGGGCACAGAACAGAGCACGGAAGAGAGCACGGAACCAGAAACACACAGGAACGGAGAAGAGGCCGTGTGAAAACACGTCAAGAACCTGACTGAAAGCCAAGGACTGAGGCCCCAGAAGAAATCAAATCTTTCTATGTCTTATCTTGAACTTAGAATCTTGAGAACCATGAGAAAATAAAATTCTGTTATTTAAGCCACCCAGTCTGTACTATTTTGTTATGGTAACCCTAGTAAACTAATATACAACATAATTTCAGCTATATATCACAGTTGTAAAAACCCTGTAAGAAAGATGTTAGGATGGGAATTAAAGAGGGTATAGAAAATTATCCTGACTTGGAAAAGGGAAGGATTCTTAAAATTGAAGGGGAGGAGTTAGCTTTGGGAAGAATCATCCTGTCATTTAGCTTTGTGCCAGCATTATGATTAGGTATCCACAAAATACTTCATCTTACAGGACTGAAACTGTACCACTGAATAGCTCCTATTGCCTCCTCTCCCAGCTCCCAATAGTATTAGTCCTGGCAGCCACTATTCTACTTTGTGAGTTTGATTCCTCTTCAGGAATCAAGTTCTGTGAGAGCAAAATGACTTTGTCTACCATATGCATAAAGGATGTAAAGGTGACTATGGACTAGATCCTAAAGAATGAGACTGTCATGTCAACTTATGAACACTATCCCTGGCAGAAATAAGGGCATTGTATTACAACTAAATGCTAGAAGTTCATCACTTTTTCTATGGAATACTGTTACTAGTCCACTTACACATTGAATTCTGATTATAGTTTTCCTGAAACATTAACTTCATCCTGTTACTCTTCTACCACAAATTATTTTGAAATAATTTATTGTATGAGATAAAAGTCAAATTCTTTAACCTACCTCTCTAAAGTCTATATTTCTATTTGAAGATGAGTATACTTTAATTAATACTAATCTCCAAAGTTTCTTTCCACCTATCAGAATGTAATAAATGAGAAGTGATTTCAGAGTAATAGTGTAATTTTAACTTTGAATTAAACTCCCTGGCAATATCTATGCTGTAAGTATAAAATACCACATTTCAAAGACTGAGTGGAAAAGAATATACTAATATTTTTTCATATTGTCTAAATGTTGAAATAATAGTTTGGATATATTGATTTGAATAAAGTCTAACATTAAAATTAAACATTAAAATTAATTTCATCTTTTTTAATGAAAATTCAAAATTACATTTATGATTTGCATTGTTTCCATTTTATTTAACTTCCTTCCTGTTTTAGTTTTTTGTTGGTTTAAGTTGGTTTAAGTACCAGCAGTCAATATAATAATGTCCTATCAAGTGGGAGTTTACTAGGATACTGGATAGTTCATAGAAGTAATGAGAAAGCCTAAGAAGTTAAAATGAAGTTGAAAGGAGACAGTTATAGTCCCTTTAGTTCTCCCACCACTGTTAACATTTATTTATCATCAAAGTTTTATGTCCTTCCCTCTCATTTTGACCCTTCTCCCTACCCTGCTGTATGCCTCAGATCTGTTGTTAGCTTACTAGTTTTATCTTTTACCTATAGAGAAACCTATAGTTTCTCTATATTTTACATGAGTGAAACCATCCAATATTTATCTTTTTCTTCTGACTTTGTTTAGCATAATGCCTTTCACCTCCATCCCTGTTGCCACAAATGGCATTAGTTTTATCTTTTTTTGATTGCTGAGTAGTATTTCATTGTGCATGTATGCCACATCTTCTTGATCCATTCATCTCTTTATGGGTTTAGATTGTTTCCATATCTTGACTATTGTAAATAGTAAATATTTGGCTATTGTAAATATTGTAAATAGCTGCAATAGACATCAGAGTGGAGATTTCCTTTTGGATTAGTGTTTTGTGTTGTTTGGATAGATTCCTATGAGTGATTGCTGGGTCATATGGTAGATCTGTTTTAGTGTTTTGAGGAATTTGAGTCCATTGGTTTATGTGACAGTGAAGACTTTGTATACTTGCCCTCTAACTTTATTTCCTAATTTCTTTAGCCTTGTTTTGTAATGTCTTTATTTAGTATCTAGTCAAACTACTCTATTCATTATCCCTCCAAACATTCTAGATTTAACCTCCATGTAAATATTCATACTGCCTTCTATTTCTGGAATGATGGCTGAAATGATGTTTTAATTTCTTGCAACTTTTCAATTTCTATCTCCTAGGAGCTAATTCAAATTTCACCTTCCTCTTAGATCAACCAAAAATATTTTTTTCTAAATGCTAATAGAACTGCTTTATAGTTTCAATGTTTAATTATACACTGCCTTTTATTGTTGTCTAACATGATTTCAAGTGCAAGAGGGCAGTTTTTAGTTTTCCAGTTACCTGCATCTTTCATAGCTTCTTGCAGTTCTTCATACACTCAGTAAATACTTATTGGATGACTAAATGAAAATAATTTCTCTTTAAAATGGGTGAGACAGCATCTTTTAAAACGTATACACATCCTTTTATAACTTATAAACTTCACGTTATTCAACCAATTCTATCTAGCAGAGTTGAGATTAAAAATATATATATATATTTTATAGTAAGGAAAAAAACAAAGGCCAAAAATGTGAAAATAAAGGCCAATTTATTTTCTTGTACTAATTCTACTCAAAATATTCTGTTCAGTTAAGACGTATCTTTGTATTTTTAGAGGGAGTTTCTAAAGAAGCTAGTTGCTATGGGGATCATGAAGAGAAAAAGTTTAAAAAATATAACTAATCTATGCAATGAAGACACCATATCTAAACCTAGAAGACACTTGAGAGAAATGGAGAAGATTCTCAGAAAGAGAAGGGATGTAAATATGAAGTTTTTGGGGAACATGTTATGATTGTGGAAGTCAAGTCACAGCTAAAAAGGATGTTGGCTTTCCCCCCAGCCCAAGGGGAAATTGCATATTTACTAATATGAGGAGGAACAAAGGAAGATCTTAAATCAGAGCTGGATAGACCAAACTTTTATCTATGATTTTTACTCATAAAAAGGAGAGACCAGATTATAGTAGTCAAAGCAATTAATTAAAGATGGTTATTGGAACTTAGAATACACCACATCAGTGATTCTTGTCTTTTTATATAGCTCTACTACTATAAGAGTCTCACCATTGCAAAAATTAAAAGCCCATTTTTTTTCTCACAGAGATGGTTATATGTTTGTAACTATTCTGTTATTATTTCTAGTAAGTTTTGCCACATTAAAACGTATTTGCATTTTGGAGAAATTTTTCATGATACAACTTTAAAATAGAAATAAAAATCTCTTAGATTGGTACCTGTTAACTGTAAGTTTACTTGAAAAGTCAATGGCAATACAGTCAGCCCTGTATACTCGGCAGATGATGTAGGTCTATGGGGAGTGAATTATTAATTCTGATACCTCTTCTGAGTTCCTGCCTGTGTTCTTGCCACAGTAGAAAATTCCTGGTCTAGAGGGCATGTACAGGTAGGACAGACAGGTAGGGATTGCATTAAAAAAGTGAACAATTTAAAGAAATCAAGTTTCTCTTTTTGAATCCTTTTAAGGTATAAAAGGAGAAAAGAACTAGTGATGATATTTTATAACGAACAAATCTAATTGATTTTAGATTCCTTTGATTTAAAAAAAATACTGCTTTTTCATATTACAATACAAAAGTAATTTGTTGTAATCAATACAATATGTAGAAATACACACTATAGAAATATATAATATAGAAATGAAAAGGAAAAAATTTCACCTATTTCCCCAACTCTCATTCCTTAGAGACAGCCTTTGTTAAACCCTTTAGATTTAAAATTTTGTACTGAAAGAAGACTTTAAATAAACTTTTTATCAGCTGGGTTGTTTAAAGAAAGATAATCTATTTTTGATAGTTGGAAGACATTGCAAATTGTTATTTATTTCTCAAATATGCCTGCTAGTGTTTGTTTCTTTGTTTTGTTGTGCTTTTCTTTCTTTGTTGTGCTTTTGTTTTCTGAGATGGTCTTGCTATAACTTATTACCACCATTGGGTGGCAGCTAAATTGCAACCCCTTAAGAAGTGTCTTCATGATTGGTACTGGGTTGTGTGAAATTCATCTTTCAAATGACTACTTTGCAGATTATTTTTAAATGAAGGGTTGAATAAATTTTTCCTTTTGCTTTTGGGAGGGAGGGTTGAAGGAAGGGAGGGGAGAGAGAAGGAGGGAGGGAGAGAGAGAGAGACAGTGAGAGAGAGAAACAGTCAAGCAAAGAAAATTTCTAGTGACCAGATGTCTGGAAGAAAATCTTCTCTTTCATTAAGCCATTTTCTTCCTGCCTCTCAACAGCTTGAGAGTCACTAGACAGCTCGAGAGTCACTGAACTCTGTGAGGATCAAATGAGACAACATATGTGAAAACACCTTCTCAAATGTACTAGGCTGCACAGATGTGAAGGATAGTTATTATAGTACTATGCAGGTTGCTTTTATAGCCACTTATTGGCATGGTTGCTTTTTAAATGGAGCAGTCTTTGTGAATTAACCAAAACAATCCCATATCTGTAAAAACAATTGAACATCTTTATTTTCTTTAAATCTGTTTAAACCCAAATCTGGATTCCTTATAATTCTAGGATGACAGGAATTACATTTAAAAATTTAAGTGCTCTCCTGTCCCGCATATTGTGCAAAGATTCTGGACCTTAGATAATGCCAAATCATAGGTTGAAGAATCATTGCTCATTGTATCTCACTGGAAAACATGGAAATGGCTATTGTTTAGTCAGTTTAGTCATTCATGGCTTCCAGTGCATGCTTAGTATTCAGGAGTTTTTGTAAGAGCTGGGCTACTCTGTCTATTCTCTCTGGCTTCACCACACAAATAGTCCCTTACTTGTCAGATGCTGTGTCTCATTAGACTATTTGAAGCCAGACCATTCCTCAATTTTGAGAAACCTTACTCCCTCTCTCATCCCTCTTCCAATTATTTTTAATCCTATTTTACACATAAAATTTATCTGTAAATATTTCAGTAGATATCCCAAAATGGTAAGGACTTAACAACAAGCATGATGCTATCAATTGATCATTAAAAATTAAATGAAAGTGAAGGAACACTTTTTAATTGTGTCCTGGTTTTCATCATTTTATCTCCTCTAAAATTTATTATTAAATTTATGTCAGCACTATAAATCTACACATAGTACTATATCCTGAAAAGTAATCCAGGATATGTTAAGTGAAAGAAAGTAACAGTATAATTTTTTATATCATTGTTTAATTTTATATAAAATTATAAATCATGACATTATTTTGTTTAAACATCTAAAAGGATTAGTAGTATATATCTGAAACTAAAAACAAAGTTGATTTTTAAAGTAAGCATGGTAGTAGTTGGTATTGTTGATGGGGTAAGGACTCTCACTTTAATCATAGTCTTTAATAATTTTGGGAATTAAATTTCAAAATAACTCATGAAAGGAAGAAATTAAATATATTATAAATAAATAAAGTATGTGAAATATGAGAATTTCAGGAGATGTACAATTCAAATACAGCTCCACCCAGATACATTATGCAAAAGAAATTATATCATTATTTCACACCATACACACAAATTAATTCAAAATGGATTAAAGACTTGGGTGTAAGACCTGAAACCATAAGATACATAGAAGAAAATAGGCAATAAATTCCTTGACATTATCCTTGGAGATATGTTTGGAGATTTGACTCCAATGACAAGGGAAATAAAAGCAAAAATAAATGGAATTATGTTAAATTGAAATGCAACTGCCCAGTGAAAGAAACTTGCATCAAAACAAATCTCTTCCTACTGAATGGGAGAAAACTTTCACATATATCTGATAAGGGACTAATATCCAAGACATGCAAAACACTCATACACGTCAACAATAAGAGAACAACCCAATCAAAAAATGGGCAGAAGGCACTTCTCCAAAGAAGACATACAGATGGCCAAGGCACCTGAAAAAAATGTTCATCATCACTTATCATCAAGCAAATGCAAATCAAAACTTCAATGAGATACCACCTCACACTTGTCAGAAAGATCCATGTCAAAAAGACCAGAAACAAGTGTTTGTATCTCATCACTTGTATACTGGTGATGAGAATGTAGACTGGTTGAGTCTCTATGAAAAACAGTATGAAGTTTTCTCAGAATATTAAAAATAGATCTTCCGTATGATCCAGCAATTCAACTTCTAGATACCTATCTGAAGAATACAAAGAAACACTAATTGAGAGGGATATATACATTCCCTATATACATTGTGCTGCTTACAATAACAAAAACACTATTTACAACAACCCTGTCATGAAAGCATCCTAAGTTCCCAACAAAAGATGAATGGATAAAGAACTTGTATATAGACACAGCACAATATCACTCAGCTGTAAAAAAAAGATGAAATCTTGCATTTTTTGACAACATGGAAAGAACTGGAGGTGATTATGCTAAATGAAATAAGTTAGAAGGAGAAAAACAAATCTTGGATAATTTCACTCGTGCAGAATATAAAGAAACAAAACAAAGAAACAGAAAAAGCTAAACCAAAACAAAACCTAGAACTTTGACTGGGGAAGTGAGGCTTCCAGAAGGAGAGGGTGCTGACTAAGAAGCAAAGTAGTTCAAAGAGGCAAGAGAGTTCAATGGACTATGAACTACGGTGACGGATTATTGGCACTTTGGTGGCTGTTGATCTTGTAACATACATCCAAAGAAGTATGAATTTATACTCTTAAATCAGAATAGAGGGTTGTAAACCAATGTAATTCAATTGAAAAAAAGATACACTTAAAATATTTACTAACAAATATTGTCTCTCAGCTGGAGAATTAATCCTATACAGGGTTAATGAGAGTAGCAGCATATATAGAGTGCTAGTGTGGACCAGGAAATTTGATGTCTGCTTTCATCTGATTATTTTTTCACATAATTCTTGGAGGCAGATATTGTTATTATTCCCATTTCACAGGTGACAGAGAACAGTTAAATAACTTGGCAGTGGTTTGAAAAAGGCTGCCCAGGCTTGGACTCTAAGTGCTGGTAATTTCCTGCACTATTTTAATAATTTTATATCTCATGCCACAGCTCTCACTCTTCAGTTCATGTTTGTTTTGAGTCTTTGTTGTTTATCTTTAAGTATTAATTTTAGTAAAACTCAATAACTCAGGCAAGCCAGGGTAATAATTCCTTTCATTTTTTTCTTTTGTCTATAGATTACAACTGGCCTGAAGGACTTTGGGGAGAAACAACCCAAAGAACTTCATACTTTATTGAGTTGAGAAACATAAACAACAGGCAGATGGTTCTTGTCATTTGGGGCTTTTATACCATTTGACAATTGCTTAATCTATTTTTCCTTTGTAGAGAATGTGCTAAAGCACTTATTAATTTATTAATTTCATAAATACAAGTCAAATAGGTCACAAGTGTATGGGGCTAAAAGTGCCTAATACTTTTACTTGGAATACATTGCAAATCTTAGATGTCAATAAGCTGTAATTATCTTTTAAAAAAAGTTGTCATGGACAACTTTGCATACTATAACAAATTAATTTGCATACTGTCTTTGTATACTGTAGCAAATTAATTTTTTTACAACCTGACCTTAGCATTCACTGGTTTTTGGAAATTTTGGTCAGAAAAAGAAATAAATCAACTTTATTATTTAACATAAGAAACATGCAATTAAGAAAGGAAATTATTTCCTAAAACAACATAACCTTATATGTACAAACACCTACTATAAGGATACCTAAATTTGTATTTCAAACACTACTATATCCCTCATCCATCAGAGATAATTGCGATAGTGCTGTGCACCCACAAGAAGCTGTCTCTAATCCAAAGAAAACTGATTCTTAGAAAAATTTGCTGAAATTATTGAAGTGATTATTTGAGAAGACACAGTAGGTTGAAATTTTCTATCCTTTGCACTCCTCTAAGTTTCCCATCAGAGATCACAGATGTTCCACAGATTGGGTTGAGAAAATGCCCCCAAGGAGACAGTCTTCCAGAATTTAGACCACTTGATGTCCCTCTTTACTCACAGAAAAAAAGTATAGCAAGCAGTAACTACTTCACAGACTGTAAGAAGATACTCTACTGACCAATCTTATACCTATTACTAAAATAACAAACTTTAATCATTTAGATTTAGAATTTTGCTGTTCAGACAAGCAGAATGGTAGATCTCTCTAGTGGGAAGACTTGCAGTGATAAATTTAATATTACTTCTTCTACAGGTAGAAATTGTGTCTATTTGTCTGTTACCCCAAAGAGGATGTTCTGAGGAAGCTTATATATACTTATATTTATGTTTGGTAATGTACTTTAAGATAATTCAATTTTAAACCCTTTAGGAGGACCAAACATAGACATTTTGTTGTGAGGGGAAGAGTTTTCCATTGTCCAATGCCATGAAACATTGTAGCATATGTTGGGAGATCTCTAGTTAATTCAGGAGACTTGTAGGAAATAGAATTCTGTAGCCCGCCCCCTAAGTAGGTTTCAGGATAATTTCTGGGGACAATTCATGAATTTAGGTTTAATGAACTTTATCCTTCACTAGGTTTAATGAACTTTATCCTTATTCTTTGAATGAGATGTGTTTCTTGTGACTTATATACCATCATTTTCTTTTAGTTATTTTTTTCTCTGGGTCATCTTATATTTTACTGTTCTAGATAATAAGTGCCCAGACATGGGAGTTTGTGTGATAAATGTAACTTCATATAAGCCACTGGGGAGAGCAGTATGCTTGTAAACACATGGCTTTCCTGACATCTTAAGTGTTAGGGCTGGAGATTTTCTTAAACTTCTGTTCCCTCTTAAGTTAACTCATTGGAAAATTCTGCCCCAACAAGGTGAAGCAGTTAGTGG
Organism: Uropsilus gracilis; assembly: GCA_004024945.1. Classification (NCBI taxonomy): domain Eukaryota; kingdom Metazoa; phylum Chordata; class Mammalia; order Eulipotyphla; family Talpidae; genus Uropsilus; species Uropsilus gracilis. The sequence continues at coordinate 71,145 of PVHY01001369.1, read as the reverse complement.
CAACGCCAGGGTTAGAGAAATGATTTATCATGTTAAGTGCTTTGACTCTGACATTCTCTGGTCTGGGTTTGAATGCTGCCTCTGACACTTAGCAATATTGTGACTGTGTGCAAGTTACATCACCTCTTGGAGCTTCAGTTTTCCCATCTGAAACTGAAATAATCATAGTACACAGTACCATGTGTACTATGGATTGATGTAAAGAGCACATAGTACATTGTATATGGAGAACTCTTGTGAGGATTAAATCAAAGAATATAAGTTCAGTATTTGGCACAGTGCCTGGCACATAATGAATACTCGATAAATGATATTAGAAGTAGATAGAATTCATGTCTTCTCTCAGTTGATAGCTTTATGGTTGAACCACATTGTCTTTACTGATATCCCTTAAATACTATAAAATACTTCAATAGCATTATTTCTCATGATAATTGATTAAATATTTTAGAAGAGAACATGTATTTAACAAGTACCATTTTAACTACTCTTTCTTTGTGAAAGATGACCTGGTAATAAATGAAGAATTTAGAATGAAATGAAAAAAATCAAGTGATGTATGTCTGAATCTAATCAGGTAGCACATTATGTAATAAATTACTTTTTAATACAGTTACAATTTCTAATGTGCATAAAAATTGACCACTGTAGTTTGCTAAATTAGATAAATTGAACCCAACTAACCGATACAAACTTATTACAAATGCACATCTGGAATGTGAAATTGTTACTGGAAGCTCACTGGAAATGAAATTTCCAGTAAAGGGAACCTTGATTTTTCAATAAAAGAGGACATAGCTATTCTGGGTCCATGTAGACAATATGGATTTAGCAATGATTTGTTCTGTGATTATAATCACTTACTGCCTTTTAAAGAGAGATTCATGTTTTGTAACTCTCTATGAAGACATACTGCTATAGCAACAATGACTAATCTTAGATATATGATTCTGTCTGCCAGTTAAACTGTTAGTTTCACTTCTATGTATTAAGCCATGTGTAGTCTATTAAACTTTATTTTTATCCTTACAAGGCATATGTGGCAGATAATTTAGGTTGTCTACAACACTTGTTACTTGCTTGCAAAAACCTCATGTTCTCTCAGTATTAGATGACTATGTGCTTTAGGAAAAGTTTTTATTTTTCTCAGCATTGAGGGCAGGCGTATCTTGTGCAGCCTAAACCAAATATTTAAGTTACAATTATTTTTACAATTCAGAGGTTGATTTAGACATGGGTATGTAACACAATTTTGATCAATGAGAACTGAGGGAAAGAGTTCTTGGGGGATTGCTTCTTAGTAAAATTTGCATGTAAAGGTAGAAAACACTTCTACCTTTAGTAGTTGTCATTTTTATATGGTGCCTGGAATTACAAAAGCCATTTTAGGACATGGAGGACGTCAGCCTCAGGGGATAAATCATATGCTTATGTTGGCAGAGTAGACAGACAGAAAGGATTCGGGTCCTTCTTACTAGGAGTGAAATACCAAGAGAAGTCACCTTACAGTCACTCTACTTCTGGACAATTTGTTTCATAATATAATAAGCATCATTAAGTCTGTTTTACTTTTTCTTCTGTTTTCAACAGAAGTATGCTACATGTAATTTAGCATACTATATATTTTACAAATATAAAATAATGTAATTTTAATTCTGTTTTCTTTTTCTTTTTTAGCTACCAGAATGAACTGAAGTCTGAAATTGCTCACTAGGACCGGGTAGAGCTCTGATCTCTTCTGTTCTGGTTTCACTTGCCAGTGATCATTATCTTGATAATTGTGAGTATTTAAGCTTACATTAACTAGCAATGTTTCTTTATGCTTTGAGTAGTTAATGTTTTGGGTGTGATGTTATATTATACAATCACTAAATTTTAAATAATACAGTTATAGAATAGAATCTTATTTTAGAAACTTATTTTTCTTGTTACAGTTCTCCCCCCCTCCCCCTTTAAGCTCTCTGGGTCTCATCATTCTGGAGCACAGTACATTTAAGAATGCTAATCTGAATGGGGTATTATATCAATCAGTCAGGGCAAGGTATGCTGTAGACCATTCATTGCATTAGCACAGCCATATCCTTTGAGCTGGCATACTCTTTTCCTTATACAAATGCTTAATTTAGATATTTTAAAATTAACTTTCCTCTTTTCGTAAATCATGAACATGAAATCATGCAATAGCAGCTGTAGACTAAGAACAATGAACATGTGTACTGGGATTAGTGTTGTAATAAATGAAACAAAATGAATTAATTTGATACATATTTCAATATATATTTTTCTGTTGGATGATTATTAGACAAAATAATTGATTCATGTGAATCACTAAGGTTATAGTTTATGGGAATCTATTAAAATAAATGCAATTGGATAATGATCAAGTCTATGAAAAGGTCTTAACCACCTTCAGAAAATCTTCCTTGATTAATTGCACTCCTCAATTACTCTTTCCATTTTGGCTTCCATCCCCTTATATGTTCTTACTATGGATAGTTACTGTCAGAATACTATCACCCTTTGCTATGTGAATAATTGTGGCAATTGTTTTGTTTTTATGAAGTAATTTTTTTTTTCATTATACTATGATTGGGGAGCAAACCAAACCGTGAATGCAGAAGATCCTGTCTCAGTTAAGGTTGCTACTGTATCGTAGGGTAATTCTACCAGTCATTTAGATAAAGCAGACTAAAAGTGAATAGGATAAAATGGGGTATTCTAAGTAAACCTTAGAGAAGTCCCCAGGCAAAGCTGGGGTGCTTGACATGGCCTTATAGTGAATTCTTCTTTTGGTAATAAAAGGACCAATATACTGTGGTCATTGTCCTTATTCAAAGAACAAAATTGCTATGCCTTTTTCTGGTGGACAGGCTGCTGTGTGTCTACAGTGAGGAGGAAAACAAGAAATCCATGCATAAAACTAAAAAAATAGCTCCTTAAAATCTATTCTTTAGAACACTTGCCTGCTAGCATTTTTTAAACAAGTATGCTTCTAAGAGATACTGGGCAGATACTTACTCTTACTTGTCCCAAATAAGGAAAAACAAAGGTGTGATTGGATGTCATCAGCAATTTTATACTTCTAATTAGAGACAAGTGAAACCTTTTATAGGATGTTGTCTAATTGCTGGAAAACTTATCTTCAACTAGGAAAACTCACTTGAGAGAGAAAACTACTTTCTGTGCTCTGCTTTACTCCCTGATTGAACCATACCAGAATTTCAGTGATAAATTCTCACCTTTAGGTAGATTTCTGGAAGCAGTACGAAGAGTACTGAGATATTGTTTGGCATTGTATTTGCTAGGAAGTAAAAAGTATGTCAATCTCCATCTTCCGGCATCCTGAAATGTCCTCCCCCATATGATACAAAGAATTAAAGTATAGTTTATGCTGGAGATGAGAGGCATCCCTAATTTTGGAGAATATAGAATAGGCCCCCAAATGCTGTCTTTAATGGCTTCAATAAAACCTATGAACCTGCATCAGTGTTGACTTTATTAGCAAATTTGAGGAGGAGAATGTGAATATGTGTAGGAACCAAAAGGTTTTTGTTGCTACTGTATTAGATATTGTAAACTTAACTACTTTCATGTATCATCCACAAAATGAAATACTAGAGTTTTCTTAAACATTTTAGCATGTATAATTTTATTAGGGAGTGGCAAGAAAAGTGTGTGTGTATATATGTGTATGTGTGTAAAATTACATGGCAGAAGCTCCTCTATGCTTCAGGAGAATCTCCTTTAGGGACTGAAAGCTTTGAAGCGCAGTTTCACTTTTATAAAAGATATACTATTCCAGTGTAATGACACATATGGCCTCATCTAGTTACATGATAGATCACCTCCATTTTCACATATCAGAGTATTTGTTCATGTTTTCCAAGTATGTTTTTGTCCAACTTCTACAATTATTGTAATATCTTTGCATGAACAGATCTTCTATGTTCTAATTCTTTTGTAGTGTTGCACATCATACACACTGAAAACTGCAGGGATTCGGTAAATCATAATAACTGCCAGTTTTAACTAGCAAATAAAATAATTCTTTAAAGGTTATAAAAATATTTTTGGCAATAAGCATCAGGAGCAGGCATCTTGGTAGCGTCTCCTTATGATTTCTACTTCCTAAAGAAGGCAACAACTAGCATAATTTAAGCATGTTATCTACTGTCATTGTCTAATCTATTAAGCATAAATTGTCCAATATACAATACTCTTTCTTTTATACTTCCTTGTGGACCATATCTTGCTTCCTACTTCCTACTTTTGTTTTTCAGCATCATTTCATTGTCAATGCCTATTTTTCTGTCCAATCAAGTAAGATGTACTACACAAGAGGGAGGCTTAGAGTATCAAAACTTCTCTTTCCCTGTAGTTCATTTGAGTCATTATTTGTCTTATATTCCTAGATATGCACACCTGATCCACAATTAGCCTGTAATGACAGCCATGAGGCCTAAATCTAGAGATATGCAGGGACTCAACCCTGCAGCTGTAGGAAGAAACAAACTCACCAAAATAGATAGCAATGCCTTGGTTAATGGAGATCACAGATGGAATTTTTTTTCCTTTGGACATGCTGGGATTTTAGAACTGATGCTATTAATCAATCTGTCCTAAAACAGAAACAGTTGCAAATATGTAATATAGAGTATGTGTGGAATAGAAAACAAACCTTTAGCTAAGTCTAATTTTTTTTGAAGTTGGAAAATGTTGTCAGCCTGTTTTTGATGTAATTGAAAATGTTTAGAAGCTTTCCTGAAGAGTTGATTAATATATCAAAATCAAAAAGGCAATTTCAAGTCTAATTTTGTTTGTTTACTGTGTAAAACAGGATTCTTGGCTTTGAAATTCTGCCATGCAGGGTGAAAAATGACTGTCAGTGTGAAACAAAGTAGTCTATTGAAAAGAACATTGTGTCTAATAGGGAACAGGTGATACCCGACTAAATGCTATCTGGAATTACAGTATCTTAGTCAGTTTGATTGCTTCCTGTGGGCCAAGGAGGGAGTCCAGATTTGAGGAGGTAGGTATATGTGCTTTGTTCTACTTATTTGTTGGTGCAAGAATTCTAAAAGGAGGAAGTGGTGAGGAAGCACTCCAGTCTGTGCTGGAGGAACAGGAAATCTGTTGATTACCTACTCAACATTGATAAATTGAGTAGGCTAGAGCATTCTCATAAAGGTATGGTGATGTCATGAGGGAAGGGGTATATGAGTCCTGTGAGGTTGTGGAGTATCTTTCTATGCTCTAAGAAGGTTTTCCAACAACTTCTTGATTTTCTAAATCTGTATGAACTGAAACTGGTAGTTGTATTTTGAAGGAATAACAGCTTTCAAAGGAAGAGGTCACGATGCAAGAAAATTTGCTGTGCGAACAAGATGAGTGAATGCTTAGAGTTTCTGCCTCTTTGAGTTGAAACAAAGAGTATTCAAAGGGAAGAAAGATGCCCACTTTAAAGTGATTTTTCAGGAAGGTCTCCATTTCATATATTTTCTCCATTATTTAAACCATTGACATCTTCCAAAAGTTATGTTTTGGTGACTAAAAGCCCTGTATCTACAAGACAGTCTTTCATACCCAGAAGCAAATGAAAGTCTTTTATGGGACCATGGGCCTTGGTTTGGGGTTCAAAAAGTAAAATCACTGTATATAGAAAGAGGTTGAAGTGAAAAAAATACACAAAATCAACCTAATTTCCCACCCCATTTGTATCCATACTTAGGTATGTAGGTCGAGGTTGTCATGCAGTCTCTGAGTTTATATCTCCCTGGTTAGTGTGGTAGGTTGAAAATTAAAGTCCATCTAATTATATCTTTAGCCACGCCTGTTTCTAGTTTCACTCATGAACAACAGTTGACCTGTTGTTCTGATCTGAGCTCCTCCAGTTATAGATATGGCTGTTCCTCCCCTATCCCAGACTATTCTCCTCCAGGTAAAGTTTCACCAAATCTTTTAATCATTTTGCCTATCTTAAGACTTTGACCTTTCCAGGGGCCTTAATACTCTATTTGGCTTTGGTTTTTCTAGTCTAGTTTCTGGAAAGTGAAACTGAATATCACCCCCACCCCTTTTATTTTTTTTAACTTAATTTTACTGCTTTATCTTAAATGTTGGTTCCTACCAAAAGGAATTGAGGCCAATTTGAAGCTGTGACCCCAACATGGGCAGTGCATTAGGCCCCAATAGAGGCAGTGTATTTGTTCATAAAATTTAGGCCAATATTGTATTAGCTGTGTCTGAAAAACAGAGGTAAAAGAGGCCTAAACAGGAGGGGTACTTTTACTTTGTTGCAAATTCTAGGTGTGGACCCTGGAGGAGAGAATGTATCACCTGGAGGGTGTGTAGAGGGAAATTGGAGCCTTTGGCTTTTGGGAGGCAGGGAAAAAAAAAAAGAGCTAAAAAGGCAAGGAGCAGAGACTAAAGAGATGGACTTTTGGGGAGAGGAGCAGATTGGCAGACTGAGAGAATAGGCCACGTGACCTGGCCAGGGAAAACCTCCTAAGGAGTGAGCTGGAGGTGACAAGGAGCCACAGTGACTGGTGGAAGGGTGGTGGTATGGAGAGTGTGGCGCCGTAGCAAGGTGGCCTGGAAAGCTGGTACCTGGAGATGGCCAGGGATTTGGAAAGCTGATTTGTGCGTCAGCAATTGTGGAAGAAGTTTGAAGCACCATGGAGAAGCGGAGCAACACAGTACAATGGAGAGAGAAGAAAAGAGAAGATGCCAGAGAAAGACTGGACTTTGTAAAAGTGCTGCCTCTGAGGTTTGGAGGGGCAAAGGGGCACCATCTTGGACTGTTTGGGACTTTTGGACTGAAAATGGTGACTGGGGTAAGATAAATGGCCTCTTGTGGCATTGAAGACTTTTCATGTTTCTGTTGAATTCCCTTGTTAATAAAACCCTGTTGTTGAATGGCATTTGAGTGGCAACTGCTATGCGCGGGTGATGTGAACTTGGTAAGAAAGTTGGCGGCAGACTGCATTTTAAAAGGTTTTATTTAGCTTCTGTACAACGAAAGAGACAACAGAAAAAATTAAAAGAAGCCCAACCGAATGGAAAAAAATTTTTGCCCTCCACAAGAGTAATAAGGGTTTAATAACAAAGAGCCACAAGGAACTCACACAACTAAACAAAAGCAAAACAAAAAGCCCAATCAAAAAATGGGGAGAAGAACTAAAAAGACACTTCTCCAAAGAGGAAATACAAATGGCCATAGGCACATGAAAAATTGCTCAACCTCACTAGCAATAAGGGAAATGCAAATCAAAACCACAATGAAATACCACCTTACACCAGTAAGAATGACCCACATCCAAAGAACAGGCAACAAGAATTGCTGATGAGGATGTAGAGAGAAAGAAACACAACTACACTGCTGGTGGGAATGTAAACTAGTCCAACCACTATGGAAAGCTGTGTGGAGGACCCTCAAATTGGACCCTCAAATGAAAATGGAACTACCATTTGACCCAGCAATTGCTCTCTTGGGAATCTACCCAAAAGAGACCTCAGTGTGGGTACAAAGGGACACCTATGCTCGGATGTTTATTGCAGCACTATTTATAATTGCAAGGACTTGGAAGCAACCTAAATACCCCAAAACAGGTGACGGGATGAAAAAATGTGGTATATATACACAATGGTATATTACTCATCAATTAAAAATGACAAATTCGACGATTTAATGACAACATGGATGTGCTTAGAAGAAATCATATTAGCAGAAACAAGTCAAAAAGAAAAAGACAAGCCAAATGGTTTCACTAATACATGGAATATAGTGAAAAAAATAAACAAAAGCCTTGAGGAATAGTCAAAACAAGCTAAGCACCAAACTGAAGCACACAATTTTGGGCAGGAGGGAAAGGGGGGGGATGGAGGGAAGGGTAGGGGGGGTAAATCCCTGGGATTACAATGATGTGAAATTTATATATAAATAAAGAGAAAAGTAGAAATGATCTCTGATTGTCAAACAACCTTATTAACAAGATCATATAATAAATCTTGGATTTGCTTTAAAAAAAAAAAGCTTTTATTCTGTGGCTTGCTAGTTAGTGGCTTCTGGTCCTTTTCAACCCAACATCAAATTCACCTATCTGGTCTATATCAAAACACTATTTCTCCCTCCCTTCCCCATGTATTGGTGCATTTGAGTCTTCAGTTAACAGTGGCACTTTGTTTTTGTACCTAATGTTTTTTAATTCTGACTGGCCATCAAATTTCTCAAACTTAAAAAAAATTTTTGATATTTTTTCATCTAATGTGGGTTTTATTGCAAATTTCTTTTCTTTTTTTTTTTTTTTTTGAGATTGGGTCTTGCTGTTTTTGCCGGTGGAACTGCAGGCTCTTGTTGCCTGGGGTACCACAGACTCAAGCAATCCCCAGCCACAGCTTCCCAGGTAGCTGGGATTACAGGCACGCGCCACCATGCCCAGCTATTTTCTTGGAACTAGGTCTCACTATGGGCCCCAGGCGGGACTCAAACCATGACCCCTAGCCCTGGCCACTTCATAGGCTGAAGCTTACAGGAATGAGCCACCGTGCCCCACTGCAGATTTCAGTAGGGTTTCCAACGCCCAAAACATGGCAGAACAGGGAGACTGAAAGCAATCACTCTCTTGAAAAATATAGCATTAAAAAAAAGGGAATTTCAGGGAATTTCAGACTCTGGCAATGGGTCAACAGACCACCTCCAAGAAGACTAAGACCCAGACAGTGAAAACAGAAGGGTATCAGACAACTCAGAGAGCAGCAGCTCCTCTGAGGCCTGCAGCCATACTGGCAATTGTCAGTCCTGAGGCAGCACCACAGCCCCTGGAATCATAGCAGCATTGCATCCAACCCAGACACCAGCTGACTTCACCTGGAGACACCTAGCTCCTGAGAAAACTCAGGCGATTGAGGCAACGGATGCAGCACCACTGTGGCTGCTTGTGAGATTGGGTCAAAAAGGACAGAAGCCTCTAACCAACAAACCACAGGTCCACTTTACTGGCATGTTAACAGTCTCCACTCAAATGCAGTTCAACAACAGGGTTTATTAACAAGGGAATTTAACAGGGAAAACAAAAAGTCCTCAAAGCCACAAGTGGCAGTTATCTTATCCCAGTCACCATTTAGTCCTAAGTCCCAAACACATGTCCAAGACGGTACCCCTATGCCCTTCAAACCTGAGGCAGGCACTGCGAATTTGTCTTTCTTCAGCATCTTCTTTTTGCTTCTATCTCTCCAGTGTTACGAGCTGCTCCTCTTCTCCAAGGTGCTTCAAACTTCTTCCACAATTGCTAATGCACAAATCAGCTTTCCAAATCGCTGGCCATCTCCAGGTACCAGCTCACTATGCCACCTTGCTGCAGCGCCACACTCTCCAAACTGACCACTCTTATGCCAGTCACCATGGCTCCTTGTCACCACCAGCTCATTCTTTCAGGGGGCTTCTACCCAGCCTGGTCACTTCAGCTACTCTTTACCCATGGCCATTCTCTTCTCTCTTCTCCCCAAAAGTCTGTCTCTCTCTAGTGTCTGCTCCTTTCCTTTTATCTCTCTCTTTTTTTCCCCTAAAAGCCAAAGGCTCCAACTGCCCTCTACACCTCTAGGTGATACATTCGCTCCTCTAGGGTCCACACTTGGAATTTGCAACAAAATAAAAGTAATCTGTTTACACCAATACCCTTTTCCTGATTAGGCCATCTTTTCCTGTGTTTTTCAGACACAGCTAATGGCATGCCTAAATTTCAATACTGCCCATAGTGGGGTCCCAGCTTCACTTGTCCTTCCTCCAGAGCCTGTCACCATATTGGCTCTACTATACTGCAGAGGAGGCACCACAGCCAGCTGGACTGCTGCCCTCATCAACAATAACAGTAAAGGCAGCAGGGGCAGCAGTGGCATTGCCTCTGACCCCCTCACCAACTGACGCTGGCTGGTAAAACCTTTGTTGCTGGGAGGACTCTGGAGACCCTGGCCTTGCAGCACCACTGCAGCTGCTTGCAGCTCCTCTGGGGGAACCACCACACCCACCAGCAGATCTCCAGGGAGGGCACGCAGGACCTTCTGAGACCACTCTAACTACAACTGGGGACACTTTGGCTACTGGGGAGATTTAGGGGATCTGCTGCAAGTTCACAGGTGAGAAGCCCTTTCCTGTGCTACCCTCCCCACACACCTACCCCTTTCCAGTGCTCCTGAAAGCTCAGCAGGGAAGATTAAAAGCTTACCAGCTAAGGACAATTCACTCAGCTGGAGAGAGCCCCTCCTCACAGGGACACTGGCAAGTGAGAGAAGTGCAGATAACTCAGCAGGGAAGAGAGGCCTCCACCCAACCAGGGAAAGGAAAGGAGAGAAAAAAACCAAAAACAAAAAACCCTCCACATACTTTTTTTCCCAGGGGTGGGGGGAGGAGGGAAGGGGGAGGATAGGGGTAGGGAAGGGGGGGGCTTTGGTTTGTTTTTGTTTGTTTTCTGTCTGTCTGTCCTATTGGTTGCTTTCTGTTCTGCTTTTTTTCCTCTCTCCCTATCTTCATTGTTTTTCCTTATTCATCTTTTATATTTATTATCCTTTTTCTTATTATTTCTCTCCTACTTTTCTGCTTCCTCTTCCCCTGCTTTCTCCTTTGAACACTACCAATTTTGTGCTTTCTTTTTTCCCCTTCTTTCTTTTCCCCCTTTTTCCTTCTTTCCTTTCTTCTTCCTCCTGTCTTTCTCCCTCTTCCCCCACCCCCATTTCTCATCTCTCCTAGAGCCACAACTTCTGAAAGAGAAAGACCTTGAGAAGAGCAGCCCTTAAGCCCAATTGGGGTTCCACCCCAAGGACCACAACCTAGAAGGACCTAACAACTGAAAACAGAAGTTCACTGTAGGCAGTCAGCAGGCACCTCACAGCAGACCAATTTCTACCTGTGCCTGTCAAGGCACCTACCACACAGGACTCCAGAGCACCCCAGACTGAGCCCTGGGACCCCTCCTCAAAGTGGGGGTTAGAAAGACAGGAAGTCCCAGGGCAAGTATAACTCATATCATCACTTGACACAACAAAAGAGTACCCAGGCAGGAGTTTCAGGGAAGCTTCACACTCATGCCCCTCCTGCTGTGACATTAACCTGGGAACCCCATCCATTGACATCAGCCACCCAGCAGTTACAAGCCCACACAGAAACTGTGGGAACATCCATCTCCAATCCTAGTAACCCAAAACAACTGGAAAGGAGTAACCAGAAGCCCTGGTATTAGGGGATGTTGTGGTGGAATTGGGGTACCTTGGCCCCCAGCATTTGCATTAGAATGGCAGCCATTGTCTGTTCTGGTGGGTAGAGACTTGGAGAAGGGAAATTAAGCCTTCTCAAGAGATAAGAGGATTAAGAGTTAGGGAGGGAACAGGAAAAACACATGGAAAGGAGAAAGAAGACACAGAATGGGGAAGGAAGGTGCCAGAGGAGCAGGGATACTGGAAGGCCTCAAGGTTCCTTTGGCCATGTGCCAGAGCAGGACCCTTCCCTGGGCCAATAAGCCCAGGGAAGTATGTTGGAGAAAATTGTAACTTGTATAGGCTGACTTGGAAATTTAGTACTTGAAAAACTGATTTAACTTTGAAACTGTGAAGCTTGAAATTCTTCTGGAGAACTGAAGAGAATTTGCTCTGTTGCTGTTTTTAACGTGAGATGTCTGAAGTGCTTGCTGTGTTGCTGTATTGAGTGAGTTTTGCTGATGCCAGGGCACTTCAGAGTTGAAGCTGAAAAAATGCCAGAGCTGTGCCTTTTGGAGAAGAATTGATGATGCCATCCTGGTTTTCCTCATTGGATTTGAATCTCTTGCTTTTAAAGAAGGATCTATGATACCATCTTGAGATGCGATCTTGACTTCTTTTGGTTTGGAGTGGGTGGAACTGTGTCTTTGAGGAAGGAATGACAGTGCCATCTTGGTTCCTTCATCTGGCTTAGGATGAGGCACCACCATTTTGTAATGCACATGGCTGAGTAGCCATGTGCAGTTTTGGATTAGAGACTGAACTGGTGGGTAAGATTACTAAAGGGGTTCCCTTGTACTCTCAGTGGCTTTTTTTTTTGCTTTGCCCTTTCAATAAGTAAATCTGTCTTTGCTTTCTTTTGGGGTTTGTGTGGTTTTGCTACCACATGTGTAGGCTGGTAAGAACCTAGTGTGTGGCTAGCTTTAAAAGGCCAGATACCCCTCTTTGTAAATTTGGTTAAGCACCCCGTTTTACTTGTTTTCTCACCCGACTTCACTGGTTGCCATCAGCAAGGCACCAGTTAACAGAAGCTGAAGAGGAAGAGGCAGGGACCTACATCACTATCTCTGCACATCAACAACAGTGGCCCAGCCACTAAGCAGATACATCTACAACTTGGCAAGATCTCCAAGTAATCATGCTGACCAACACAGTGGTACAGGCAAACTATGAGATAAAAAAAAATCACAAATGACCAAATGAATGTACCAGGAAATAATACACCACAAGGAAAGTCAGTCTACTGAAATCAACATCATGGACATGGAAGACTATTTTAACACGATTGAAAAAGAATTCAGAAACACCATAATCAAAACACTGAAAGATATAAGAAAAAAGGCAGAGAAGGAAAAGAATGATATGCATAACACAATCAACAAATTAAAGAATGAAAATGAACCTTAAAAAAAAATAGAGGAACTTAAGAATACCCATGAAGAAAGAACAGAAGAAATGGAAGAACATATCAGTACTCTCCAAGACTCAGAGTCAAGAAGAATTCAAAAAAGAAAAGGAGGGAGAGGTGCAAAGGAAGAAGACTGAAAAAATACTCGAAGAGCTATGTGACACCATGAGAAAAGGAAACATTAAAATTATGGGGATACCAGAAGGAGAGGAGAGAGACAGAGGAACTGAGAAACTATTTAAGGAAGTGATTGAGGAGAACTTCCCAAATGTGAAGCAAGAAAAAAAAATAGAGATACAGGAAGCTAGGAGAAAACCAAACTGTCACAATGAAGACAAAACTACTGCAAGACACATAATAGTAAAACTTCCAAAAAAGCCAAGACAAAGAAAACATAATGAAGCTAGCAAGAGGCAAGAAGCAGATAACCCATAAAGGAAAACCTTTTAGGTTCACATCAGACTTCTTAGCAGAAACACTTCAGGCAAGAAGAGAATGGAGCAATATAGTCAACAAACTCCAAGAGAAAAAATGCCAGCCAAGGATGCTTTATCCTGCAAAGCTCTCATTCATCTATGAGGGAAAAAGATAGACCTTCTCAGACAAAAAAGTCTTCAGAAATTCACCTCTACTAACCCCCCCCTTCGGGCTATATTACAAGAAGCTTTAAAAACTTAAATCAACAGAGGAACTAACAAGAAGAACATATGGTAATCAATAAAACAACAAAAGGATAAAAAAATGACAAGTATAGACCACTACATATCAATAATCACTCTAAATGTTAATGGATTAAATACACCAATAAAAAGACACAGAATAACAGACTGGATTAAAAAACAGAACCCATCCTTCTGCTGTCACCAGGAAGCACACCTAACTGCTATAGATAAACATAGATTGAAAGTAAAGGGTGGGAAAATATCCTGCAAGCAAATGGACCCCAAAAGAAGGCAGGTACAGCTATACTTATACCTGACAAAATGAACTTCAAACAGAAAAAGGTGACAAGAAACACAGATGGCCACTACATAGTGATCAGGGGGTTAATACACTAGGACAACGTAACACTCATTATTATATATGCACCAAATGAAGGAGCACCAAACTACATCAGACAATTGCTAACATCTTTGAAAAAAGACATTAGAGAAAATACATATGTTATAGGAGACTTCAAGAGATAGATCAATGAAACAAAGAGTAAACAAGGACACAGTAACTTTAAATGAACACCTAGGCCAAATGGATCTAATAGACATCTATAGGACACATACCCAAGAAAAACTGAGTACATGTACTTCTCAAGTGCACATGGATCATTCTCTAGAATTGACCATGTACTGAACCAAAGGACCAGTTTCAGCAGATTTATGAGGACTGAAATCATGCCATCTATTTTCTCTGTGCATAAAGGTATCAAACTAGAAATCAACCTTGAAAAGAAGGACTGCAAATCTCCCATTTCATGGAGACTGAAATCATCACTATTGGAAAAAGTGGATTAATGAGGAAGTCAAAGACAAAATAAATATTTTGAGATGAATGACAATGAATATACAACCTTTCAGAATACATGGGATGCTGCAAAGGCAGTAATAAGAGGGAAATATATAGCAAGACAGTCCCACATCAAGAAACAAGAAAATATCCAAAGAAACAACCTAATATCACATCTGAGAGAACACAGATCTCTCACAGATCTATCACAACAGAAAAATCCAAAACCAAGTAGAAGGAAGGAGATAGTCAAAATTCAAACAGAAAAAAATGAAAAACAAAAAGACAATAGAATAGATCAGCAAAACATAAAGATGATTCTTTGAAAAGATAAAATAGATAAACCTCCAGCCAGACTCACAAAGAAGAGATGGGAGAAAACAGAAATAAGCAGAATCATAAATGAAAGAGGAGAAAGTACAACAGACAAAGCAGAAATTTGTATAATACAAAGATTATACAAAATATAAATATCAAGTAGCAAAATTTAAACAGTAATAAAATCACTCTCCAAAAACAAAAAATCTGGGCGAGATGGATTTACAAATGAGTTCTACCAGATGTTCAGAGATGAACTGGTACCTTTCTTACAAAAACTCTTTCAAAAAATAGAGAAATCAGGACCACTATCAAATATATTTTACAAAGTCAACATCACACTAATACCAAAACCAAGCGAAGATAACACAAAGAAAGAAACCTACAGGCTAACCTCCCTAATGAACAAAGATGCAAAAATTCTCAACAAAATTCTATAGAATAGAATCCAACAACACATCAAAAAGATAATATACCATGACCAAGTGGGATTTACTCCAGGGAAACAAGGATGGTTCAACACTCAAAAATAAATTAATGTAATCCAACACATCAACACAAAGAAAAACCACATGATCATATCAATAGGTGCTGAGGAAGATTTGACAGAGTTCAACATCCATTTATGATGAAGGTCCTCAAAATTCTGGAGACAGAAGGAACGTACTTTAACATAATAAAAGCAATATATGACAGATCCCAAATGGTGAAAAACGGAAAGTCTTAACTTTGATTTCAAAGTCCACTCTTGCCACTGCTTTTCAATATAGTATTCAAAGTCCACTCTTGCCACTGCTTTTCAACATAGTACTGGAAGTCCTAGCTAGAGCAATAAGGAAAGAGAAGGAATCCAAATAGGGAAAAAACTAAAGCTATCATTGTTTACAGATGACATGATAATTTATATAGAAAACCCTAGAAATTCTGCAGAAAGACTAATGAAAATAATAAAAACCAGTAAGGTAGCTGGGTATAAAATCAACACACAAATACCAGTTGCATTCTTATTTGCAAAAAATCAGTCTGAAGAAGAAATTAATAAAACCACCCATTTACAATTGTAACAACAAAAATTAAATAGCTGGGAATAAACTTAACAAAAGATGTGAAAGACCTACACAAAGAAAACTATAAATCATTGCTAAAAAACAGAAGAAGATACAAGGAAATGGAAAGATATTTCCTGCTTATGGAGGAAGAATCAACATCAAAATGGCCATCCCTCCAAAAGCAATCTGCAGATTCAATGCAATTCCAATAAAAATCTCTATGATATTCTTTAAAGAAATAGAACAAATACCATTGAAATTCATATGGAATAATAAAACACCACAAATAGCCAAACTCTCCTGATCAAAAGGAGAGAGAATGGAGGGATTACACTCCCAGGCTTTAAATTTTACTACAAAGCCATAATAATTAAGAGAGCATGGTACTGGAATAAAAACAGATACACAGAAGAGTGGAACAGAATTGAAAGTCCAGAAGTAAAGCCACATGAGTATGATCAACTAATCTTTGAGAAAGGGGCAAAAAACATACAGTGGAACAAGGGTAGTCTTTTCAACAAATGGTGCTGGGAAAACGGAACTACTACATGCGAAAGAATGAACCTAGACCACTCCTCACACTGTGCACAAAAATCAACTCAAAATGGATAAAAGACTTGTATCTAAGACCTGAAACCATAAAATATATAGAAGAAAATAGGTGCAAAACACTCCAAGACTTAGACTTCGGAAACCTTTTTTCAGGACACATCTACAAATATTTAAATAATGAAGGAAAATATAAGCAGCTGGGAGTACATCAAACTCAATAGCTTCTGTATAGCAAAAGAGGCAATAAACAAAACAAAAAGAAACCCAGTGTAATGGGAAAAAATTTTGCCCTCAATACAACTGATTACAAAGATCCACAGGAACTCACACAACTTAAAAAAAAAAAGTAAACCAAAAATCCCAGTCAAAAAATGGAGTGAATAACTAAAAAGACACTTCTCAAAAGAAGAAATACAACTGGCCAATTAGACATATGAAAAAATGCTAAATATCACCAATAATCAAGGAAATGCATATCAAAACCATAGTGAGGTATCATCTCACACCAATAAGAATGGCTCATATAAAAAAACGGCAAGAACAAATGCTGGCGTGGATATGGAGAGAAAAGAGCACTTTTACACTGCTGGTGGGAATGCAAACTGGTCCAATCACTATGGAAAGCTGTGTGGAGGCCCCTTAGAGTACTGAAAATGGGACTCCCATTTAATCCAGCAATCCCACTTCTAGGAATCTACCCAAAGGTGACAAAAACTCTAATTCATACTCTAAACTTCTAACTTTAAACCTGTACCCGGCTGTTTATTATTATTCACAATGGCCAGGATATAAAAAAAAAACCCAAATTCCCCAAAGTAGACAGAAAGCTGTGGTATATGTACACAATGGAATATTATTCATCAATTAAAAAAGACAAAAATGTCTTTTGCGGCAACATGGATGGGACTAGAAGGAATCATACTGGCAGGAATAAGCCAGAGAGAATAAGAGAAATATTGGACGGTCTCACTTATATGAGGGATAAAGGGAAAACAAACAGACAAGAAAAAAATTAAAACTAACTTTCAGCAGAATTGAAGCACAGAGCATGAGAAGAGGAGGGAGGATTTTGCGGTGGAAGGGGCGCAAAAGATTAAGATGATGGTTCACAGGTGATAAGGTGGAAGGTGGTGGGAGAACTGTAGGGTAGATAACTATGTTGAAAAAAAGAGAAATTGTACCCACAAAATATAAAAAATAAATTAAAAAAATAAACAGGGTTTCCAAGTCTTATAAGTGTTATCATGGTATTGTTTATCAGATAGCAGAAAGAGCTAGAAAATATGAGGTAATAACAAGAATATGTAGACCTTAAAACAAGGTACTCAGAGAGCAAGTGGTATCTTTTTTCAGATGATTAGGAAAGACTTCTTTGAGGAGGCAACACTGGGGAGAGATCAGATGGCAGAGGAGACACGATATGCAAGCCTCTAATTCATGAATTCAAGCATAATGGTCAGCAAAGCATTGTCCATCAGGTCCTAAAGAATATGAAGACACTGTAAGTGTCATTGCCCTATTTAATATAATATAAAGCATAGATTGAAAAAAATAGACCACACATGGATCTGAGTTTGTCTGGGGGGCTTTGGGAGAGAAACTGGATTTGTATTACTTTGTTCACTGAGGGTTTTTTTCCCTTTGGTGTTTCTCTCTGAGCACATGTGCAGCTTAGTAGAGTGAAAAGCAAGGGAGGTGCCATCCTTTTGAACCAGTCAGATCATCAGAAACAATTCTGGTAACTTAACCTGGATGGAGCCTTAACTAGGTTGCTCTCAATTCACTCACTATATATATGGCACACCCATTTTCCCCAGTCCTTAAACCTACAACAAAGAGTATGCAAAATGTTTCCAGTTCTCCCCAGTGAATCCATCCCTGGTGATCACCACTTCTTTTCTAAGGGCTCTGCTTAATCATATTTGATATTAATTTCAAATCAGCTGTTTAATCATTTTAGAATATTAGTTTCGAAATCAAGGTTGTGTATCTGTAAATTATGGAATATTCTTTTGCCCCTATGTTGAAAATTGAAATACTGTTCTTCTAGTCTATTGCTGTGGCACCTTTTCTGTTCTCTGTTATCCCTTGAAGATTGCTGACAGTGACTCTTAGATTACATCTGCAAAGCCTCCCCATTCTCTGAGATGTAATTTGTTTAGGCCTGGAGACTTGAACTCATTTTAAACAGCAAGATGGTCTCCTGCTATCACCTTTCTTATCTCATACTTCAGTTCCTTCTAAACTACATTTATTCAACCTTCCCGAGCTTAAAGATCATTCTCCTTGATAAAGAAGATGGAAATACAACAGAAGTTGAGATATATGATTCCCTTTGTTGTTTGTTAATGTTATATCATCTGCTCCAAGCAGTGAGTATGTTTTTGAATTCATCTTTCTACTCTGATTGTAACTGATAAGGGTTGTGTGTGTGTTAGTGTGTGTTTCTGAGTTTGTGGATGAAAGACTTAGGCATATTTCATATAGGCATATTAGTACACTGAGCGAACAGCTCTCCTGTCATTCAGTTCAACCCTCTTATGCACATTTCCTCTTGTTTTAGCATGTAGTTGTGAGGGCTCTGTAACCACATTGTGACAAATCCTGTATGTTCTACATCCTCTAGCAAAGAGATAGGTTAGTTAACGTAACTGAACCTGAGTTGCTTCCAGTCTATAAAAAGACTTATAGGACTACCTTATAGGACTTGAGAATAAATGATTTAAGATACAGAAAGGGCTTCAAATAGTATGTGAAATATAGCAAGTGCTCCTCATTTCTAATGTATTCCTCTCATCTTACATGTATATTTTTAAAATTCTGACCTCATCAGAGATCTTACTGGCCAGTCAAAGTTTGTCTTATGGTGAGGGCACATTCAATCCAATTCTTTGTAACATCTATCTCTGTGTATTCAGTCCCAAACAGTGAGAAGTGTTGTAAATAATGATGTGAGGCCCCCAAAGACCATGCATCATCAAAGAATGATTAAATTACATTTAGTGTGCTTATAGCAGTAGCAAAATGAATGGATACATTTTTAAAAGACTCTTATGTGAGTCTGGTCTGAAAGTTTAAAAGGTCTTTCTTCTTTTTGAACATTAATTAGCTTAATTTTCAATTGTGACAACATTAAAATTCTCTCCATCAAATATCATCACTATAGGGCATCACCACTAAATACCCATTGTCCATTGCTATAGTCCATTGTGCTACTTTTCCTCTAGGTTCCTATCCCTGCCCTTTTTGGATGTTTCAATCCTTTAGTCAGTTTTCAAGGAGGATAGATTTCAGGATTTTCTTTCTCTGGTTCTTAGTTTGTTTTCTCTATATGCCACTTATTAATGGTACCATCTATCATTTATCTTTATTTTACTGACTGCACACACACACACACATATATACACAAACATATACACACGCTTATATATATTATATCATTGTCTACACCAAGATCTGTTCTTATTCCACTTAGCATTATCTCTTTCATCTCCATCCATTTTGCTGCAAATGACATGAGTTTATCTTTTTTTTGATTGCTGACTGATAGTCCATTGTAGATATGTACCACATTTTCATAATCTACTCATCTGTTTTTGGGAGTTCAGGTTGTTTCATATATACATCATTCATTGCATTCCCCCGGGGTTCTCCCTCCACTCCATTCCCCAAGAGCCCTCTTCTCAATCTTCCTGTGCTCCTTACTTTCCAAATTTCTCCCTCCCCCCAACCCCTTCTCTAACAGCCTGCCCCAGCTCCTCTGCCAGCTTATTTTGGGTTTTTCCTGTCCTTTTGTTTGTTATTCCTATATCACATCTATAGGTGAGATCATATGGTTTCTGACTTTTTCTTTTTCGACTTATTACTGCTGATATGATTCCCTCTAGGTCATCACAAATGCCTTATATTTGTTGGTTTTGATTTCAGAATAATATTCAATTATGTAAATATGCCACATGTTTTTCAACCATTCATCAGTTTTGGGATATTTGCTTTTTTTCCATAACTTGGCAATTGTAAATAGTGCTGCTATAAACATCCAAGTACAGGTGTCCTTTTGATTTAGTGTTTTTGTATTTTGGGTAGATCTCCAGTAGTGGGATCAGTGGATTGAATGGTAGTTCTATTTTCAGTACTATGAGGGTCCTCCACATAGCCTTCCATAGTGACTGGACCAGTTTGCACTTCCACTAGCAGTCTAAGAATGTTCCTTTTTGTCCGCATCCATGCCAACACTTATTGTTACCAATTTTTATGATATGGGCCATTCTTCTTGGTGTAAGATGGTGTCTCAGTGTGGTTTTGATTTGCATTTCCCTGATTATTAGTGACATTGAGCATTTTTTCATATGCTTATTGGCCATTTGTATTTCCTCTTTTAGAGAAGTATCTTTTTAGTTCTCCCCATTTTTTGATTGGCTTTTTGTTTTGATTTTGTTAAGTTGTGCAAGTTCCTTGTGGATCTCTGTTATCAGACTCTTATCGTTTGTATGGAGGGCAAAATTTTTTCCCCATTCCATTGGGTTTCTTTTTGTTTTGGCTATTGTCTCGTTTGCTGTATAGAGCCTAAAAGTTTGATGTAGTCCTAGCTGTTTAAGTTTCCTTCACTTTTTTGCTGTCTGTAGATTTGTCTTGAAAGGGGTCTCTGAAGCCTAAGTCTTGGAGAGTTTTGCCCAAATTTTCTTCTATGTATTTTATGGTTGCAGATCTTATATCCAAGTCTTTTATCCATTTTGAGTTGATTTACATACCTGGCATGAGGGTGTGATCTAGATTCATTTTTTGCATATAATAAAATGAACTGGTCTAGTTTGCCCAGCACCATTTAATTGAAGAGGCTATCCTTGTTCCAGTATATTACACTGCCTATTTTAAGCAAGACTGCACTGAATATGGGAATACAAATTTTCTTTTGAATTATGTCTTAGTGTTCTTCAGGTAGTTACCGAGAAATGGAGTCACTGGGTCATATTGCAGATACATTTGAATCTTTTGAGAAAACTCCATAGTGTTTTCCACTGGGTTTGACCAGTTTACTTTTACACTGACAGTGTAATAGGGTTTCTTTTACATCACATCCTCACCAGTAGTTATGGCCTCTGATCTTTTGATACAGGCCATTCTTACAGCTTTGAGATAATATCTCATTGTGGTTTTGATTTGCATTATTTTCATGATAAGTGGTAATGAACATTTTTTAAGTGTCTTTTGGTCATTTGTGTATCTTTCTTGAAGAAGTAACTGTCCAATTTTAAAGTGGGGTGGCTTGTTTTCTTTATGTAGGTGCTGAGTTCTTTGTAAATCTTAGATATAAACCCTTGTCAGATATTTGATGTGCAAACATTTTCCCCCCTCAGTGAGGTGTCTCTTTGTTTTGATTACAGTTACTTTTACTGTGTAGAAACTTTTTAATTTTATGTAGTTTCATTTGTTCTCCTTGCTGCTGGAGATGAATCTGTAAAGATATTTCTTAATCAGTAAAGCGTACTTCTTAATCAGAGTGTACAATCATTATCCAACTAGCCAATATGCCTATTTCCAAATCCTAGTTTGAATGCTTAGTTTGAGGGCTTAGATTTTTTTAAGTAAAATTTCACTGATTGATCATTGTTTCACAATACTATAAATGTTTTGGGAGTAAAGTATATATGTGTAAACCTTACCTCATGAAAGTTCTAGTGCCATTCCCATCCTCCTCATTCTCTGATCCTTTCCTTTTCCAATTCTGTTGCAACTTACCTTCTCCCTCTGGTAACCACCATATTTTTCAGAGTACAAGAGTTCTTTTTGGTGCCTTTTGTGAGTTTATGTGCTTTGATTGTTTATATTCCATGAAGAAAAGAAACCATCTTTTGCTATCTGACATATTTTGCTTAACATGATAACCTCCTCAAGTTCTATCCACTTTGTTTCAAAAAGATTATATTTTTTGATAGTTGAATAGTATTCCATTGAGTGTGTGTACATATATATACACATACATGTACATATTTATACATTATATCTCCTGTCTTGGTTATTATGTAGTAGTTATAATTATAGTATGAATGCAGGAATACAGGTCTTCTCAGGCTAGTATTTTCATATTATTTAGATAACTATTTAAGAGTGGTATTGCTAGGTCATATGGTATCTCTATTTTTGATTTTTTAAGGAATCTCCATACCATTTTCCATGATGATAGAATCAATTTGCTTCTCCACCAACAATGGAGAGTTTTTTTTCCACTGAACCCTTGCTGACATTTAGCTCAATCTCACAGGGGTGAGATGGGTATCTCACTGTGGTTTTTATTTTATTTTCCTAACAATAAATAAAGTTGCTTTTTGATCATCTGTAAATTAAAGGCTTAGTTTGAATGCTAAAGGTAAACTTATCTTGGTCCCTAATGAATCTAAGCAAATTCGTTCTACCTCATGGAAATCATAAAATACTGTTTTATGATTTTACAGTATCAAAGTAAAAAGTTGCAGTCTTCAAGGAAACCCTGAGTCTGTCATATCTTTGGATCATATTAGAAAACTTTGATAGAATTTGACTGGTTGCTATATGGAGGCACTCGCCATCTCCCTGTGCTTATATTTTCATGATGGATATCCTTTGATCTAACAGTCTTTGCATCCCTAGACTTCTATGACTAGAGAAAGAACTAAATCTTCTTAACCCAGATCTTTCTTAAGAAGTAGGGCCAGATTTAAAAGTTGATTGATGACCAAAATTCAAACAGATTGGTCAAAAAAGAAGACCCGGAATGTCCCAAGGATGGATGGAAATGTGCAAAGTTGAAATTAGAGTTTGCAAGGTGAAGAACATGGAGAATTTTGGTGAATGACAAAGTTCAATATCTGCAAGAGAAGTCTGCAGCTATTACTATTCTTTGGGTTTCAGCAAGAAAATTAGTTTTCCTGGAGATCAAGATACCAGAGTTAAATCTAAGTCCATGCTAAATTTATTAATCAATGTTATGTGCCTATTGCTGTGCTGGACACTGGAAAGAAATGGTGAGCTAACATGACCTAACTCTTGCCCTCAAGGGGCTTCACCATCTAGTGGGAGATAAAGAAGTAGTTGAAAGAAACAGTTACAAGTGCTGAGTGGTATAGGTTTCATGGTAACACAAAGGCTTTTTGACCCAGCAACTGGGAAAAAGGTCAGTTAAATCTTTCAGGAGGAAATTTAATCTAAGCTGAGCCCTGAAGGACAAGTTGAAATTTGGCAACAGGGGGCGGCTTTCTAAGCAGAGAGAGTAGTACACTACAGAGTCTGAAGCAAGAAAGAACTTCAATGCTGAGACCCTGAAACCTACAAGTGGTCAGCACCATACTCCAGGCACTTTTTCAAGTAGGTAGTCACCTGAAGTTTGAATTTGCAGAAAAATTGGAAATAAGCATAGGCAAAGCCATCAGGTGGAGAATGTCGCTTGGTATTTGTTTTTTGGAATTTAAGTGGTTGAGCAATAAAAAGTGACATTAGGCAGGTAGAGACAAGTGGAGTTGGTATTGTGAGTTTCTCTGGATACTGAGACAATAGGCAGAGAGGCAGAATGCTCTTCCCATAGAAGAAGAAAAAAGTACTTCCCATAGCAAAGTGAACCTTGTGCATGGCCAGGAAAGAAAAAAAGACAATTTAGTTTTATATGTTACATTTTAATAATAGTCATTTGTGGCTACATAATGAAATTTGTGAGCAAAAGTTCATTTCCAGAAGAATAATCTCTAACTGATATGCAGTGCCTCAGTAGGATTTGGCCTGGTTTTAATTTTAGTTTGAATAAATAATGTAAGATAGTAGGCCGGGTAAGATAAAGGGAAATCTCTGTGCTTTCATCTCTCCATGATGGAAATAATAACTACTTTATTTCAAAACAAGTTTCCAATTAGTTTCTGTGAAATATTATTATCCCCCTTTTCCAGATACTGTAGCTCATTTTGAAACTTAATTTTGATAATATATAAATAGTTTTTAAATTTCTTTGTAGGAATGACAGTTATATTTGGAAGGAGGAATGGTGTTGGGTCATAACTACATTATTTGAGATTGTTCCAAATAACAATAAAAATAATAAAAGAGGATTATTCTAAGTGTAATCTTGTTTTATGGCTATCCTTGACCTGGCATGGACTCATTTTCACCTTGGAGTATAGCTCCAATCTACTTCCTCTAAAGTTGTTCAGTGGGCTGTTTTTTGTTCTCAGGAAGACTAGTCTTTACTTAAGATTAGATGTCATCTTGTTCTAATTGAAAGAGGTGATACTCTTTAAGTAATTATTGTCCTCATTCAATAAGCATAACTGAACACCAACTGCATGCCAGACACCGGGCAAGGTGTATATGGTGAATTAGGCAGATGTGGTTTTTGCCTTTGAGGAAATTACAGTCTAGAGGAGGGAAAAGGTATTATTCATATTATTTCTCCTTCTTTCCCTTTCACACACACAGAGTTACCATACATCTCAATGGAGATAAGAGATATGCAGTGATTTGAGAACACATTTAATAGAAGAATTCGGACTGTTCAGATTGGACAGGGAAATACTTTAATGTGATTCTCTTGAGACAGGGTGTAGATTAGTTAGAATACAGGTTAAACTCCTTTTAACACAGATGCTAAATTTCTGTGGCTTCAGTGACTGTCAGTTTTCTTCTCCTTCATATGACAATCCAGGGGTGAGCAGATCAAAGTTGGGAAACTCTATCACCCACCATACCTGACTCCCAAAGCAACCCAGTGGTCACCATTTCCAGCAGAAGACAAGTGGGCATCAGCTTTCAAGGGGTGACTTGGATAAGAATATAGTTCTGTGACCACATCTACCTGCCACATACACACAGAGATGTTACCGTCCCCTGGTAGGCCTGCACATATTTCTGTTGGTAAAAAGAAAGTGAGATTGGATGCTGGGGAAAAGTTAATGGTCTTTGGCCAAGAAACAAAGGAAAGTAAAAATTAATTAGGCAGAAGGGAAGGAAGATGCTGCAGGCAATAGAGTAACATGTAAACATCAGCTAAAAGAAAAGAATATGTGACTGTTGCTAAAAGTAGGTTGTAAACCTGGTGCAGGATAGTGGGAGAGATGGAAAGGATTCAGATTAGGCTGAGTCTTACAGTTTGGTCTTTGGGGTTTAAAACAAGAAGAATGATCCACAAGAAGTTCTCCTGTTGAAAAGACAATCTGTCACAGATTGCAAGGGTCCAACAGTAATTGCACCTCATCAGATATTGCTCTAGGTGTTGGGAAACAGTAACAAGCAAGGTGGACCTCCACCTGTCCTTCTGCAGTCTGTATTATTGTGGAAGGAAAGGAAGAAGATACAAAAGATGCAGGAGCCATGAAGATAAATTTTCCTGCTGAAGAACCAGGAGGGAATCTTCTACAGCAGTCTGTTGCAAGTGGGTGGATGGGGGGGGGGGGACGACTTTGCTTTCTCTTCAAACTCCATCTTCCTAAATAGAGGAAGAGTTCAACAATGTGTTTAGATAAGGTGGTTGTAGTTCCCATGAACACTTTTTTAAAAAAAATGAGGTGGAATCTCACAATGAAAAATTAAGCTCTTAACCATTTTAAAATATATGATTCAGTGGCATTCAGTGCACTCATAATGTGAAGTTCCAAAAGGAAACCACATATCCATATACAGTTACTTTCTGCTTCCTCCAGGACCTGGCAATTAGTTTAATCTTGTGTCTGTGAATTCATATATTCTGGATGTTTCATATAAATGACTTACATACTATGTAGCATTTTGCGACTTCTATCTTTCATTTAGGATGATGTTTTTGAGACACGACCATGTTGTAGCATGCATTAGTATTTCAAATTCCTTCCTGTGGATGAGTAATATTCTATTTGGATAGATCATATTTTGTTTATCCATTCTTTTGTTGTATAAGTACTGTGTGCTAACCAATTGTACCAGTAGAGTGCCTGCCATTCTTTTCTTGATGGGCATTTTAATTGATCCCACTTTTTAGCTATTTGAATAGCTCCAATGTAAATGTTTGTGCCGACTAAATTATTTTTTTTCCCCCAAAGTAAGTTTTTTTTCACTCTATGGAAACAAATAAATCAACCTATGGAAACAAAGAAAGACAATTAATAAAAGACATGTTGAGTTCTCATGTCTTCACCCAGCTGGGGACAAGCAATTCTTTTCACCCTGCTCCAAGTGAATCTGGTTGTTGCCCCACCCTACTTTTCTCTCCTATTTCTACCCTCCATCTCAGCTCCGCTCTCAGAAGCTTCTCCATGATCTCTGAAAAAACTTTCCCACCTCTGCTTTTGTTTAATGTCTTCTTTCTTCTCTATCACCCAGCTTGGAAACCTTAGCCCCCTTACTGGATTTCTAGACTCCTTCAGGTGAACTCTTACAACTGTCTTACCTCCAAGTAAACACTGTCATCATTTGAGAAAAGTGAAAACAGAGTGAGAAATGGAGAAGGGTCTGTCAATGTGTGTGATGGTTGTTTGCTTTCACTCTCTAGGCTTCTTCATTCACTCATTCTTTCAGAGAACATTGCTGAGCACCCACTCTGTGATAAGGATTCAGACA
Organism: Uropsilus gracilis; assembly: GCA_004024945.1. Lineage (NCBI taxonomy): Eukaryota > Metazoa > Chordata > Mammalia > Eulipotyphla > Talpidae > Uropsilus > Uropsilus gracilis. The sequence goes on along the minus strand of PVHY01001369.1, from coordinate 44,523 downwards.
TGGAATGAAGCCCTGGCTCCTTTGGAGGTCATATGCAAGTAAGATGTGCAAACAGGAAAGCCACAGGACAATCTGGGCTTTTAACAGAAATATTGAGCCTGGACAGAGTAGGTAGGCATTGGGTACTTGAGATATTCTGAGGACATTATGAGGGAGAGTTTCTTCTATCCATTTCCCCGTAGGTATAAATAGAAATAAACAGCTCGCATTTTAATTTGTATTTTAAGTCAAGCCCTGGCCACTATTTGTGAATCCTTTCAGATGGATAAACTAAGGCACAGATTAATCAGACTCAAATCCTTAATAATAGAGTAATGATTTCAATTGCAAGGTTGGTTCCCTGATGAGTTCTTCACTTCCCAGGCCCATAAGCTCACTTTTCTGCAATTGTAGTATACTGTTCACTCTGCTTTTCTTCCCTCAAAGCAGAAAGGCAGACTGGTGATGCTATTTTTCAGATGAAGGAAACGAGGCAGGGGAGTTTACCCAAGGCCACTTATCACTTTTATGGAGGAGTCAGAATCACAACTCCTACCCTTTGAGTTTCCAGGCTGTTGCCTAGCTACCAAACCTCCCTGCCTCTTCCACTGCATGCTGTGGAGCAGCTCTTAATAATTATAATTGATGGTGCTGGCTAAAGGAGAGCTCAGAGTGATTTGGGGGAGTTTGTTTTCACATACCAATGAATTTTACTCTACCTGTGGTCAATAACCTCTACCCTTTTGTTTTTAGATAGTATCTCTATCCAAGACTACAAAGAAACTTTCTCATCTATGTGGATGATTTCTCTTTTTCCTATTCCTCAACTATTTTTTTAAAGGTAAATCCAGTTGGTGTTTACAGATGTTACACATTAAAAAACAAAAGATATAGTGTCTGCCCCAGAGCTTTCAAGTGGAGAGTCTCATGATAGCTATGTTAAGAAAAGGAATGCAAGTCAATGAAAGTTATATAAATTCCTTCAAAAATGATCTGTTCCTTAAAGTATCACCCCCATTCATTAACTGATTATGTTAAGAATATTAGAGCACCTGTGTTGAAGATAGTGGAACAGAAAGAACAATGTATTTCAATTATGATTTATGGTATGCTTGACATGAGCTAAATACTATAAGTATGCTGGGGATTTTATGGTGGCCTCATGTTGGTATAGTCCAGTGGGGTGGTCATACACTGTGAAATGATCACATAATCATTCTAACTGCAATGTTTACTTATGACTCAAGGGGAAGCATGCAGAGCTGTGAGTATTCATTTTGGTGGCTTTGGCATACTTAGGGAAGGCTTCCCAGAGGGAGTGATACTTGAGTTCTGATAAATGAAGAAAGAAAAAAATGAAGATGAAGATGGAAAGAACTTTCCAGGTAATAACATTTTCAACGGCTGTGGGGTGGGTGAGAACAGGTGAAGTCCAGTGGCTAAAGAACTAGAATGATTTGAATTAAGTTAGAGAGTGAGAGGCAGTGGAGATAGGCTACATTTGGTATCAAGATTTCTCTACTGCACAGCCTCATGGCCATAGTTGGGTTCGAACCATGGCTAATGCCACACTGCTTCCCACTAGTTCTGGGCTGATCCCATCCCCAGTGTGCCAGGGCCTTCTCTTTACCCCGGGCCGGGAGCCTTGAAGAAAACCACTAGCACCCACATGTCAGCAACTCAGAAGTGCCACTGAATCAGTATTCATGGAGTAACTCCCAACCACTGGCAGATGAAAGTCAATGAGTGAATGTTTTTCCTCCTTGACTCTGTTGCATATTTTGGAGAAACCTGCCCCAAAGTCCCTAAGAAGTTCCCCATGGGATTGATCATGGTTGTTCAGAGTAGCAGTTAACATTCATTTTTTTCCTTCCACAATTCACTTGTTTGTATGATCCTAGACTTCTGCTCCTTGGTGTCCCCTGCCAAATACACCCATGTGCATACAAACTTTTGTGTCCTGCTCTTTGGGTTAAAATCAGGCAGAGATACCATTAAGAGGTTTTGTCGTTGTCATAAAGCCAGTGGAAAACAATTATTTTAAACTGGTTAGCAATACCAGAACTTCAGAGTTTTAAACTTCAGGGGGTTTAAATAGAGTTTTGTTCTTTGAAGAGTGGATTGGAAGACAAGGGTGGGGAGGGTAGAGCAGCAGGCAGACCTGTTTTCATGCAACAAATATTAAGGTAGTGGGGATGAAATGGAAAGAATAGCTTTGGAAAGAAAGAGACAGATTTGGGCAATGTTTAGGGCCTCGAGTTGACAGGACCTGGTGATGGATTAGAGAAGCAGGGAACAGGAGGTATTTGAAGTGACTCCTAAGTGTCTTTCTTAGCTGGAGGGAAGATGATACTCTTATCTGAGTTGAGGGGTGCTAGTAAGATGAGAACTAGGAAACAGAATATTAGTTAAAGTTATTTATGATTCAAGTAATAGAAAAACTAATACAAATTGACTCAAAAGAGAATTAGTTACCTAACAGATGAGAAAAAAGTGTGTAAACTTACTTTAGGCATTACTTGCTTGTCTAAGTCAGAGAAGATTTTTACTTATTTCAATTTTATTTGTTGATTTGTTTACATTTATTTGTTTGCCTAGTACCAACCATATGGATAGACTGAGTTTCTCAGCTCTGTTTCTCTGAACTACTTTTGATCACATAGGGAACAGGAGGACCACATAGTCACAGGAAGAAGACTTTTCTCTCCATGATCCCCAGTTGGGGCGTCACTGTGACCACTCACTTTAATTAGACCATATGCCTATAGTTCAAGAGACACCCTGGCCAGGGTTTAGGTTTAGGGTGAATTCTGAAGATCTGTTAACTTATGAATGAGGGTGGGGTTAGGCTCAGAGAGACCATATTGGTTAACAAGTGAGAGGAATGAAGTGGAAAATAGGATACTGTTGCTATAAGAAGTGGAATCTAAGTAGTAGGAAGGTAAACAAAAGTTTTCAAGGAAACAATTCCTGAATTTTCTTCTTTCTTCCTTTCTTCCTTCCTTCCTTCCTTTCTTTCTTTCTTTCTTTCTTTCTTTCTTTCTTTCTTTCTTTCTTTCTTTCTTTCTTTCTTTCTTTCTTTCTTTCTTTCTTTCTTTCTTTCTTTCTTTCTTTCTTCCTTCCTTCCTTCCTTCCTTCCTTCCTTCCTTCCTTCCTTCCTTCCTTCCTTGCCTTCTTTCCTTCTTTCTTCTTTTTTTTCTGGAGGGAGAGAGTGATAGAGTAAGTTTATTTAAGAAAGGGGAAATGAAAGGTCAGAAATAAAAGGAGATAGAACAAGAGGACAACCTGTGTTGGCCAGGCTCAAGAAGGGGTAAGAATAGACTACTTCCCAAGTAGTCTAAGGAAGTAGATGGAGGAGGTAGATGAAATCACCTAGGGAGAGGAATATATACTCAGAAAAGTGGACCAAGGACCAAGGAATTGAGGGATTTGAACATTAAATTTAAATTATTTTAGGCAAGGGAGAATTAACCTGAAAGTCGAAGGACTAGCCAGGGAAGTAGGGGAAAAAATCCAGGGGAACTCATTTAAGAAAAAGCAAAATGTGACACATAATAGTTACTTTCTTGGAATTAATAGTTCAGTAATGGGATGATTTACAAAAACAACAATAATTTAATTGAATTAGATAACTTCAACCCCCAGTAAGTGTTATATTAGGGGTTCAAAATCCCAGCATATCTAGGGTAGCACAAAAAGGACAATGACTGATTGTTTTTGAGGAAAAATGGGATCAAATAAGAAAAATCTGGAAAAAGGAATAAATTCTTGCCAGATAGAGAAAGAAAAAGCTTCAGGTCTAAGTTGAACTTACATAGGAGACTCAGGAGAGAATCAGAACTAAGAAACGTCATCCTACAATGAGAGTTCGTGGCTGTATCTTAGGATTTGATTGTATCATTCTATCACTTTAGAATACAATTTGACTGATGCTTTTCCCAGATTGTCTGATTGCTTGAAATTGTTAATTGTTACTATCATTATTAATTATTATCATTATTTTCAGGAGTAAGACTCTAAATCTAAAAGATTTTAGAAGGTTGATATTGACTAGTTGCTTTTTGTGACTTCTAAAGTGAAGGCAGAAAGAAATTTGATTACATTTCAACAAAGGCAATTTAAGATAGACATTAGGGAGAGTTTTCTTACTAGTGATATTTGTTTTACTTGTCTGCATCAGCCTTCCTATTTATAGCCTCAGTCAGACAATGGTAATAGCTGTCAAGAAAAGGAAGGCTACACAATAAACAAGCAAATCGAAAAACAGAAATAAGTAAAATCAGTAAGTTTACTGGGGATGAGAGTGTTGAAGAAGCTACCATCTGGAGACATCACCTCATTTACAACCAGCAAGGGATGTATTTCTGGAGTTATACTTTAGGGGTCTGATTAGCCAGAAGAGTTTGGACTTAGGTTACACTTTCCAGAAGGTAACTGTAAGAGACAACATCATGGTCCTTATGGTTGTCTATATCCTAAATCCTGGCACCTGTGGCAAGAAAGAATTTATGGTGCAGATAAAATAAAGGCTATTAATTTGCTGACTTTAAGATAGTAGTATCTTGGTGGGCCTAATTTTAAATCATAAAGGTCCTTTAACATTGAAGAGGGAGGTAGAGGAGAAAGACAGGTACAAGGATGCTATCCTGCTGGTTTGGTAGATGGGAAAAGAGGCCATAAGTCAAGGAATATGGACTTTTTTCAAAGCTAGTATAGATAAGGAAGCAGATTCTCCCCTAGAGTTTCCAGAAATCTGTTGACACCCAGTTATAGCCCTGTATAATGTAACCAATCCTTGTCACCAACTGAAGGGGCAAACATCAGACTCGCCAATCTGTAGATTCTAGCAGCTACACAGACACACCAAACAGGGCAGGACCAGGGTCTGGGCTGGGTTGGGTGGGGTGGGGCTGGAAGGAAAAAGTCTGACAGTCACTTACCGGACACATTGAGAGATCCATTTAGGACTTCTTACGTACAGAATTATAAGATAATAAATTTGTGCCACATTAAGGCACTAAGTTTATATGATAAGGCAATCAAGGAAAACTAAATAGGGACTGAGATAGTCTGCTGAATGGTAAACATAGGATTGATTTGCTTCTGGGTTAGACAGACACCAGATGGAAGTAGGGAGGGAGGCCACAGGCTCAAGATGTTATTTCCCAAAGTTTTTTGTTTTGGGATAATTACATACTTTAAGAAAATTCACAAAACATAAAGAATTCCTGTGTACCCTTTACTCACTAATTTTAGTGTCTATAATTCTCCTTTTGAAATGTGTAATTCTACCATCCAGTGATTCTAATTATTTAAAAATTAAATTTGTGTTTCTGAGAGGCAAGGATGAAAATCAAACAAAATCCTAATATCTCCATTTTACTTAAAAACAAAATACTAATTACTTAACTGTCCCTATTAGCTCATAATTTTAAAAAACTTTTTTCATATCAAGATAATATTAAACTTACAGACAAATTTCAAAAGCAGCAGAAAAGGTTGCCATATATTATTGACTTGTATCTCAATTTCCAATAGATCATACTGGGAAAAATTGACATCTTAACAATGCCACGTCTTCTAACCCATGAATGTTTACTAACTACTAGATAATAAATTGATAGTTTATTAGCTGTTCTTGCTGAACTCTTCTAACAGATGCTTATGTGATGGCATCCACTGGGTAGATATGTGATTTGTTATATCCCGTCTCTCTTTAGAAATCTGCTTCTCCTTGTATTTTGGAACAGTTCATTGCTCTGAAACCTCAGTTCTCCAGAGGATTTGAAAAAAATCATGAATTTGTCATGGTAATGTTGTTGTTGTTTTTGGAAGTGTGAGAGTAGTACTCTGTCCAGCTCTCTATGGACCACAGTGAACATGGGAGGTGAGATGGTTGCTTTCTCTGCAATTGTTTGAGTCAGAGTTCATATGACATAATGTTAACATGTCTCTTAAATCTCTGTTGGTCTATATTTTCTCCTTCCATTTCAGTATTTTTGTTTCCCCTTGCCACTATTTTTCCATGTTGTTATTGTGAAAAACCCTGAGGTTGTCCATCTTACAAAACTTCCCAGAGTGTGAATTTGCTGATTGCCTCCCCGAGGTCTTGTTTAATATGATGCTCTGTCCCCATTGTTTCTTATGAATTAGTAGTTAGGTCTTGAAACTTTATCAGAATTATGTTTTTTATACTGTAATGTATAATCTGGAATTTTATATGTAATATCAGTTACTCATGTTCACTACCAGCTCTATTAATTCATTGGGGTTTCTCAAAATTACCTTTATTTTATTTTATGAATATTAGGGTAAAATATGTAATGAAGATGTGTAAAATGATGCTCAGAGAAGGTAAATGACAACACAGGAATATAGTAAAAGTTGCAGCCAGTTCTGGAACTTGTGTCTTATAAATGTAAATTGTATGTGCTTTCTATATCATGTTGCCTCTCAAGACATTGCATTATTAAGCACTAGAAAGATCTATGTTCCATCCTTAGTCACACGAGGCAGATTCATCTCTTTTAGGAAGATTGAATTTAATTTTGTTTTAGAGGCATAAGACCATACCAAATGATTATTCAAAGAAGAAACTTTCCCTCACATTCTGGGTTACATTCATTTTTATGAATACAATTACAATTTTTTTCATGACAATTCTAGTGTCTGGAATGGTCTCTAAACTCAACTCAATCTTGAGCACATTTGGGTTTTTGCATGCTCCTCCAGTACTATAGAAGAAAAGACAACAAAACAAACAGCTGTAGGATAAAGCCATTTTTTTTCCTTTTTATATTGCATCCAAGCCTTGGTACTAAAATTTCTCTTCAGCTGGGAAAGGGAGTGAGAGAAAAGGAGGAGGGAGAATGTTGCAATTGGTTTTTATCTACTACCTAAAATTTTTATGAGTTTATATCTAAGGTGATAGAGTATCTCTCTTGGGGGACAAGTGATTTTGTGAATTATTGGTTCTGTGGAGATGACTGAAGAAAAAGACATTTTTAACTCTATGAAATCTGAAATCTAAATTTGTCATGTTAAAATCAGCCAAGGACAGACATCTAACTCCACCTGAGCATTCACTTTTCAACACAATTGAATGTGCTCGGATGCTGATCCTCTGGCATCTGATACATGACTGTGATACTCCTGAACTTACTTTTCAAAAGAGGGCATTCATGTCATGTATTTTCTGAAACCACTACAATATATTAAATCTATAATACCAAAGATAATGACTGAGATAATATTCAATAGATTTCAAGTCCAATTACACAATAAGAGAAGATAAATTTGGCTTTACCTTGAAACCATAAAGTTCTGGGAAATTCCAAGAAAAGAAAAGGTTCTTCCTTTCCTACTTCTGTTCATGCAGACTCAAACTACTAGATATGAGTGGAACTGCTTGGCCTGAAGGGAGCTTTTTAGTCTAGGTTAAGGCAAATGGAGGTACTGGGATTCTACTGAACAAAAATAAAAATTGAATAGAATCCTGAATAAACTACCAAGCTTTGGAAACAGTATCAAGGTTCCAGCATAAAGACTAGAGTGAACAGGTGTAAAGGAGGAATTGCATTTAGATCACTAAAAGCTTTAGAATACAAAGGTAGTATAATATTGATTGTCTAGTCCAATTCATCTTGGTGGGGTACTTATACAAAATCACAAAATTTCCACTGGTCAAAGCAGATGTCAGAATTGTGTTACCTCAAGCTGTTTTTGAACATCATTTTCTCTTGGCATCTGAATGCAGAGGTCTTGGGTAGGGCTTGGTTATGACTTTATTGTTTACTGTATCTGCAACAATCACTGATTATCACCCAAACTCATTTTCCTCATCTGAAAAGTGTGGATAATGATACCTTTCAGGTTGTAGTGGATTAAATGGGATCACATGTATAGAAGGCATTTGTAAACTGTGATGGGCATGAGAAGTTAATGGAATGACAGAATCAAACTGATGCTGGTTAGCTACACAGACATTTCCTAGTAATTTCTTGTCAGGTCTAGACTTGTCTTCCTTCTCAAAACCTTGTGTGTGAATCTGCAGCCTATTAATATCTTGTGCAGTAAGAAGTGGAGAGGTGGTCAGTTACCTCCTCAGTAAGATCAGTCCCAGGTAGCCACTGGTAGTCTGGAGAGAACCTGACTCTTTGGAGTTGCCAGAGGACTACATTGGTATCCTTTAGTGTCTTCTTTCTGTTGTAAAAAAAAAAATACAGTTAATAGATTTCATTAATGTCTATAGAAGTGTTCACCAGGGATATTTGGAAAGAGTAATCCTCACATTTAGAAGTATTTTCTCATTATGGATAATGAGATGATGAGGTGAAAAATGATCTTGGCTACTTATGATTCTAAAAAGCCTTCAGTCTGAATAATGTATGGTGAATTAGACATAATGGCAGCAAAGAAATAACTCATTTACTACAAGGTCCACTTAGTTATTTAATCACTTTTACTGTCACATAAATACGTATTCCCATGCAAAGTGGTAAAAAGTTAGTAATGGCATAAAATGAATTTTATAAAGATGGCCTAGCAAGTGCTGGAAAGGGAGAGCTTCATTCCAGGCAGTTCCATGATTGAGCCAAGATTCCTTGTGGTATGCACATTGTAGATGGCAGTGATTGGATTATTATACATTGTGGAACAGAGAAGCATAAAATTGGCAAGTTAAACCTGAATCTTGCCTAAACTTAAATGAGATCATTAGAGTGAAAATACTTTGGGAGAATACTGGCGGAATACGAAGTTATTATTACTTTAATTTAAATTTTTAGACAATTTAGACTAAGGACCGGCATAGGCAGTATTAGTTGCAAATGCTGAAAGTATATATTAATGAAAAAAACCAGTTCTGGAGTTGTGACAGGCATTGAAATGCCCCATTTGTATTCTGGCATCACTGAAATAGCCAGCAAAAAGGTGCAATTACCAAATTGTGTAATAGATACCAAGTACACAGGAACTCAGGGTGGTGGGGTAATCTACAAGAAGCTTAACTATCAAAGGGAGGAATTTAAAAGGGTGGAGCAAGAAGGTGGATTCCAGGCTTGTTTTGAGCTGTGAAACTAGTCAAGCATATCAACTGGAAATGTAGAGTTCTAAAACCTGGGCTGGTCCTAGTGCTACCACCCTCCTGTTCTGAGTCCCCAGGGAATTTCCAATAATGAGTCAATTTGGGGTTCTGCTTAAAGATGAGCACAAAAGTAGTGTCAACACAGAAGATTCAGATTGTGCATGATGTCTCATTCAATTGTCAAGTGAGTATTATCTCTTCTAAGAGAGCTGTGACAATTGCCCTCATCCTTGAACTCAATTCTGCCTCTTCCAAGCCTTTACAGGACAGATATATCAGACTAGCACTGTTTAGTTGAAACCCAATGCAAGTCATGAATGTAAACCATGTCACATTTTCTAGTAGCCACATTAAAAGGGGAAAAAAAAAACCCCAACCAAATCTGGTGAAAGTGTCTTAATTTGCATAGCGTGAATCTACCATAGGTATTATTACATACAATACTTATTAATGAGATAGTGTATATTATGATAGTCACATTCCAAGAGCTTGGCATTCCCCTCTGAAGAATGGAATTCCCTGCATTCAATTCTGTATTTGCAAGGATATATTACCGAAGTGTCTGGGGTGGCCTGAGGGGCATCTGTATAAGGACCCATATAAAACCCACTCTGTAATACCTAAAAAAATCAAACTATTTATCAGAAGAACTGGTATGATCATGGTTTCTTAATTTTAAAGTGTAAAAAAATCACAAAGAAAATGGTTGATAGATTTACCATTATAAAATGTAAAATATTTAGATAATGAAAAAAATCAAAGTTAGCAAAAAGGGCACCCAACAGAGTAGGGGAGAGATTTCCATTTATTTTGCAACAGCTTTTAATGAATATCTACATAATACAAAAAATCTTTCAAGTATAAGGAATAAACTTAATACCTCATTTGACTTATGAAATATTTAACAATTCATAGAAGAAAGCCAATAACTATTTAAGAAAATGTTCATTCTATCTATTCCTTAAAGAAATTAAAACAAAACCATCATTAAGGCAAGGCAGCTTTTTATATTTATTAACGAAACTAAAATGGTAGTGCCCAGTGCTCATAAAATTATGCTAATAGAATATATTGGTACAATTTGTTTGATATACAATATGACACACTAGTGTTTAACCTTAAAACTGTTCTTATCTTCTCACCTGTAATTTTGTTCTTGGGTATATATATCCCAAGGAAAGAATCCATCAAGAGAAAAGAAAATGTATGTTTAAAAATGTTCATTTCCACTCATCTGTAATAGTGAAAAATTGGGGAGTAGTTAAGCAAATGATAGTAGATCACCTTAATGTACAATTATGCAGTCATTAGAGTGGTAATTATGAAAATTACATGGAAAAATGTTTTAGGCATATTAAGTGAAAAAGAAGAATGCAAAATTTTAAGTACATTTTGATTACAACAATATGAAATTATGTTGTGGACAAAGACCAGAAGGGAGTATACAAAAATAAAAATAACTGTGTAAAAGGTGCATTATGGGTGATTTTGGTTTTCTTATTTTACAAATTTCAAGAGATTGAATCAAGATAGTTGGAAAGGAGCATATGTACCTAACTCCCCTTCTACCCAACATCTCACAAAATATCAGAAACTATGTGAGTGGAGAGTTTTAATTTATAACTACCTTGTAAAACATGAGTGAGTAAAATCAGGGATGCCTAAAAAGCGTGCAGATGCTTATATATTGATGGAGAAAATTGTAGCCAAAATGCACACAGGCGAGGGGGTCCACTCTGCCAATTGTTCAACCTCACTATCAAAGCTGAGTTTCCTTCTATTCACTCTAATTTCTGACACTATTTGGGTTTCCTATATCAAGCAATTCTCCAGTTCTCTGTGGACACAAACAAGATGACCTACAGTTTAATTCACTTTAGACACTACCCAGAGTTACCACAGACCCTGAGATCTACAAGATTTCTCTCTGCTTCAGATGCCCATGACAAGTTTGAATTTCTTGCACTTCTGATCAACTGGCTAGAAGTAGGGACACATTACCCTTTCTTTGATTTAAATAATTTTCTAAGACACAAAGCTTAAATTAGGCAATTTATTACTAAATACATGTCCCTAGACAAAATCTGGGGAAGGAAGTTCCATGACTTCTCTGGCACGTCATCCTCCTCCCACCTATAGATGTTTGCTATTGCATGAGCTCTGTGATCCTTTCATCTGGATTTTTCATGGAGGTTCCATTATATAGGAATGATTGGTTAAATCATTAGCTTTTGATAGCCAACCTGACTCCAAGCTTCTCTCCCCTCCCTGGAGGTGAGGAATTCTTAAAGGAGGTTGTGAATCTCAATCCACTAATCTCATGGTTGGCTCCTCTGGCTAATAGCCCTCATCCTGTAGGACTCATGTCATTAATATAAACTCAGGTATATTTGACAGGAGCTTATGAATTCCTTTCCCCTATGATAGAGAATCACAGGGCTTTAACAGCTCTGGCAGGAGTGAAGAAGACCAGATATTTATTTTTTATTATTCCGCATGTCACACAGAGTATAAAAGAAATTCAAAGGGTAGGGTGGATCAATGAGATTCATATTTGAGGGGATCTGGGCCAGTTGATGCCTCTGTTCTTACAGGACACAGCAGGTAGTAATGGTATTTGTCACTGAGTATGAAAGTTTGAATATTGGGCCTGGGAGATAGAATAGGAGTTTAGGTAGCTACTCAAATTAGGTTTTAGTTTATTTTATTTCTAGAAAATAGAATTTTAGCCTAGCATACCCCATGGTCTTGGAGACTAGTTTAGTAGTGGGCATGTATCTCAATGTAGACTACTAAGACAGAAGCCTAAGGGTTCTATTTACCTTGTGGAGAGAGAAGCCCTGATTTTTCATCCAGAAGTGATGCTAAGAGACACAGCAGCCATCTTGTGGCCTTGAAGGAAGTCTTTTGTCTGAGTTGAAACTAACAATAAAGTAAAACCTAGCCCAAGGACAGTATGGGTGCGGTAATTTGAAATCTTTCTATCTTGCCTTTGGTGGTCAGGATGGTGATGGTACCTGTTCACTGTAAATCAAAGCAGGCTAGACCCTGTCACCCTTCTATTCTTACATATAAAAACATTAAAGGAAAAACACTAACCACCATACCTTTGTGCATAGCCTAAGCATGCAACAGAAAGCCCAAGAAAAAGCTAACAGAAAAATTGACTCTCTAGAGCATTTTAGAATGTGATGAGATACAAGATTCACATTAAAAATCAATATCTTTTCTATTATTTAGAAAATGTTATAGGAAAAAAGAATCCCGTTCCCCTTAGGATGGAAATTCTGCTTTTAAGGAATAAACAAGAAATGAATGAGACCTAAATAAAGAATGTCAAGGTTATAATCTTCATTGAAGGACTTAAAAGAATAAGTAGAGAGACAAACTATTCATGGATAGGAGGATAACAGCTGAGAAAAATACATATTTTGCATTTTTAAGAAATAGATTTGTGACACGATTAGTTTACTTGAATTGGACAAAGAGACTCTAAGTGTTTATAAATGGGACAAACAATGTGTATGCTAGGAAAAATATCTCAGAAAGAAGTAAGACATATGGTGAAGCTATAATATTTCTAAAAGTATTTATGTTAACTTATAGACAAATTGAAAAAGGAAAGGGGATAGAGTTTAGAAATAGACTTAGGTAAAGTTAAGTGTATGATAAAGGAAATATTTTAATCAATAAAATATAACCAACTATTTAATAAGTAATATTGTCATCATGGGCCCTTCAGTCAGAAAGCAAATATATGAACTTCCCAACTGTGCTATATTTTGTGAATTACACTTGAATATAAACTTCAAGTATATTAATGAACTAAATTCAAAGACACTACCACCACTACCACAAACCATTGCAAGCAAACAAATCTGTAAATACTACCATACCAGAAAATGAAATCAATTATTTGGGAATATTTTTAGATCTATATAGAAGTTGTAAAAGTCATACAGAGAGTTTCCATTTACTCCTCTATTAGTTTCTTCTAATGTTAACATCTTACAGAGCCATAAAATCATAGAAAATTGATGACTTAAGATAAAATAATATGCTGTTTATCAAAGGCAAATTAACAAAGACGATGTTGAAATTAATGAGAAGCAGACTGGGATAAAATATTTTTAACATACATAACAGGAAATTTAGTAATATCCAATAATTAACCCCAAAGGTTGGAAACTAAAATTGGCAAACACCTAACAAGAATATGCAGGGAAAAAGGTCAGATAATTCACAAAGAAGAGAAAAAAATATCCAAACTGTCAGTGAAAGTGAACTCATCAAAAATTGTAGTTAGGAAAATAAAAGTTAAAATAACATTAAAATAGCCATTTATTAGAATGCTGTGCAGTTGGACAATGAAATGTTACTTAGCACCAAAAAATGAGTTGCCAAATCTTGGTAAGATGAAGTAATATACACTTCAGTGTATATTACTAAGTGAAAGAAGCAAACCTGAAAAAGCTACATATTGTGTGATTCTAATTATAGGACATATTGGAACAGGCAATACTATGGAGACTGTAAAAAAAACAATAGTAGTTGTGGAGTAAGGGATAGGAAGGAGGGATAAACAGACAAAGCACAGAATTTTTAGAGCAGTGAAATAATCTGTGTAGTACTGTAATGATGGTTATATGTCATGAAACCCATCAAATATACAATGGTGAACCTTGGGGTAAACTATATGGGCTTTGGGTGATTATAATTTTCAATGTAAATTCATTAATTGTAACTAAGTTACCACTTTGATGAAGGATGTTGATCATGTATGGGCAGCAGGGGTTACATGTACCTTCTCTGTACCTTCACTTTAATTCTGATGTGAAACTAAAACTGCTCTAAAAATTAAATATTAAGTAAAAGAGGTAGAATTGCATGTTCAAACATTGGACAGTATCTAGGATGTATTGCTAAGTGATGAAAGTAAATAGAAAGATGAATAGAATTAGTTCTCCTTTGTATTAAAAAAAGTGTTCATATATGTAAGTAAATCCATGCAAAAATGGTATGAGGGGACCCAGATAGGAGCAGATAAAGGACTCATTCATATTTTAGATTAAGTAATTTTGGACACATGAATCTTTTACGATATGAACATACCCCCACATTATTTCTATAATACAAATTGAAGAAAATAAAATCCCAAAATTTCACTTTCCTGTCTTTGTTTTACTTTTAAAAACATAAAATGATGCTTACCCATTTACAACAAAAAATGAGGGTTTAGAAAAAATGAGGGTGCCTGAACATGTTCCTCTACAAAAGGGATATCTCAGTACTGGCTTGTGTTTCCAAATAGGTCAGCCTTCCTTTAGAGACCACAGCTCTCTCCAGCATTTCTTGTATCTGTCAGAGTTTCCTATCCAGCTTCCCAATACTGGGGTGGAGCTAAGGGGCCTTCAGTTTCCAGGTACAGGCTGGCAGCTAGCAACGTCTGCTCACTGGCAGGCTGACATCCTAATCATTGCGCTTTGCCTGTAGCATTGGCATGTCAGAAACACTGACAACCGAGGAAACTATAGATAAAGCAGCATATCACTGGCCAGAATGGGCCTTGCTAGTTCTCAGATTAAATTGAAACATATGCCCAATTGTGAATTTTAAGCAGTGTTATCAGACTGTTTGACAGCTCTTCCAGCAACAGAGCATGCATTGTTCCATTGAGGACACAGAAGCTATAATCCAAATCGGAATTGCTTTTTATACTTCGGTGGGTGATATGGTTGATTATAGCTTCCGTTTACCTGGGATTGGTGCATGGGTGTATGCTTGTACACACACATTAATATGTGTACATGCATGTGCAACGTGTATCTGACAGTCACCAACTAAAATATTTGAGGCTGTTTTTCTTGACAACCAACAGAATATTTCCCCAAATTTGTGTATCTAAGCTACATTCCCAAGTGGGCAGAGATGGGGTGAGGAAGCTAGCATGGAAAGCAGATTTTGACTGGGGTTTGCTATGATTTAGAGTTTCTATTCTGTGAACTATTCATCCACCCACTAAAGTATATTTTATTTATTAAAACAAAACAAAACAAAACAGAAAGTAGATTTCTGGATGTGAATAGCAAACCAAGCATTAATCTTTCATGGGACTATTTTTGAAATTTGTTCCATTCTGAGGATCTTTTAAATTTTAATTTTAAAAACAATCTTTAAATAATTGATGTGTTTATGGTGATAATTTTGTATTCTTGAAAGGAATAGTTTGGATTACCAAGATGTTGCCATTTTCTGCATCCTGTGCAATGTATGAGGTTGAGACAACTGTCAAAGGAATAATGTTTTAAATATACTTGTATATGTGGTTCATTTAGCTGTATTTGTATTTATCTGTGTGTGTGTTTGTGGGGTGTCTGTGAGAGAGTTGGGTGTGTGGAGTAACGATGCAGAAAGCAACAGCAATACCAATAGCCATGACAGAAACCATTTTTCTCTTTCCTTCTTTCCTTTCCTTGACCCTGCCTTTTTTTTTTAACTTCTGCTATTTCACCCCCTCCTTTTGTTTTCTCTCATATTTTCACAATCACTGTTTTTTCTCCCCCCCTTTCTTTTGTACACATAACTATGGGATTTCCTCACGAGTGTATTATAGTTTTTCAAAGCCTCTTTAGCAGAAGAGAAACTCTTCTGAGTTACTAACATGCTTCAGATCACAGTTGTTCTAGAAACATGCACCAAATAGCACTACTAGGGAATGTTCTTGAACAATTAATATGTATGTCAATATGTCATTATGTGAAAAATAAAAACAATTAGGTTTTTACAAGAAAGACTTATTTCTAAAAAAATACATTTTTACTGGAATTTATTTACTTGAATACAAAGAAATTAAGTCATTATAAGAAAATATAACATTCAATAAAGTTTCATAATCAATTACTTTTTTACTTGAATTCAATTGTGACTTTAAAATTTCAATTTATTTGTGTAGTTAATGCCTTACTTAAGATTTTGTTTTCTATTTAAAATGTAAGTATTTAGTGTGACCAGACTTGAATTGGTAGTTAAAACAACCTACTGCCTAAGATTCAATAACCAATTGCCAAACCAGAACATCATAAGCATCTTCAACTGTTGGGAGCAAAACTTCATTTTATCTTAGTTTTTGCTGTCGCTCCCTCTATAAAGGATGGTGCTCTGGTGGGTTGTGTTGGTTGTTCAGGAGAAAGAAAGTGCAAAGTAGACCCTGGCACTAAATTTTCTGACCTTCAGTTTCTTCTGTGAAATGGGAATAATCAATAAGAAATAAGGTACATTATCTACATATGACTTATCATTCAGAGCTCAGGAGGGATGAAGATTAGAGGTTTTGCTCTAAATGAAGTTTGTATTTCTAATGTATGGTTTGGTCACAGCAGCTATGGATTGTCCTTGTTGAAAAATTTCTTGGTGCATTTATTGAATTTTTCTTAGAGAGTAATGACATATTCATTAAAAAATGTGTCTATAATCATTACCTTCAAGGAGTCCCTGGGCCTATGTTTCTTGTGGAAATTCATGAATTATTATTCATCTTCATGTTTCTGTCACAGTACCTGGGTTAATGTTTGATGCTCAGTAAACACTTGTTGCATGATTGAGATATGCCTGTGGAAGAGGATGGTGGTGTCGTCTGTTATGCAAAATAAGTATTTAGTGAGTTGGGAGTCAAGCACACAGAGTGCAAGGGAATACTCCAGAATGACCCTTTCCCTTTAAATTGAACTGAGACCATAGAGAAGTAGATCCCATTTTGTTTTCAACTTTTGTGAACTCCCAGACTCTTAGAGCACTTAGGTTTTTCAAGTCTGGTTTTTGGGGGTACCTCACATTGTAGCCTACATGTCCAGCCCATAACCTTCCTTTTTGTACACCCCTCTCTCCTTTCTTCCTTTTCTCCCCTCTCCACCTTTATTTTCTTGCTAGGGAAAATAGTCTCCACTTCGTGGTATCTGCAACAGCTTGTCAAATATCCAGCTCTACATGTCTCACTCCAGGATGAGTTATGGTGGTGGCAGAGATGGCCATATTTGATGATGGCAACTAGACTTTTTATATTGCTGACACTGATCTCTTCACAATGCAGCTACTGCTTGTCATGGTGCTTGTAGAGCCTTGGTCTTCATCACATTATTTTATTTTTTTTTTACCAAATTCCTCCTGGAATCTAGGCTGCATAATGTGCCATGCCTAGAAGGAGGGTGAACTTGGGATGAGGCTGAGAAGGAAAAGACCTTGTGGTCCACATGAATGCACTTACAACATGTCCACACAGAGAATATTCCATGAAGATCTAAAATTTTGTGCCCTCCACATACCTTACCAGAACTTTGATTATTTCTAGTGAATGTTGAAGTTACCAGCAATATTGAGGTTGGAAATGACATCTTTTCTGGTAGTTAAAGGTAAAGAGAATGAGTTGTAGCATGTTTCAACTCAGTGAGTTGAAAATGAGTTGTATATGCAAGCAGGCAGAGTCCCAGGCACCTTGGTCACTAATTAAACTGTCTGAGAGTTCTGTCCAGTAAGAGAAACTTGGTGCTGATGACTGACAGCTAAATTCCTTGATAGGGTTTTTCTTTCTCAAGAGCATTCGCATGGGCAGCACAAAAACCACCACTTCATGGCTTCTGGCAAGTCACTTGAGACTTGCTGAATCTGAATTTCTTCACCATAAAATGGTGTAATAATAACTGATAAAATCTCTTCTACCTATTTCATAGGATTGTTACAAATCTGAGGAAAGAGCAAAAACAAATGACCCATCCAAGTTGTTAAATAAATGCTTATTTTAGATGGTTCAACAGATCCCACACAGAAAAAGCTCTCACTATGTGTCCAAAGTGTGAACTACCACTCATTTGTAGGTCCCCATACCAAATATATTTCCCAATTTATATGAAGTCAATGTTTATTTTTTGAAATCAATATATTTAAGAATAACACTTATTCTAAGTCCCTTCAATTTGTAATTGAGTCAATATATTTTATAATTTATATAAATACAAAGCAAAACTGGGTCTTCAAAACTTCAAATTGACTTTATTGAATTGATACTGCTTTGGATTTGGGTCTGAAACATCAGCTTGTGATGAAGCATCCTTTTCAGACACTCTTTGTCCTCTCTGTTGGTCTTTTTAGTAATCTCTGACAAACATAGTCAGGGACATTCATCTCTCAGAATGCACGCATACTCTGTGTAGCTCAGGCCCTGGGTATTAACACTGAGGAAGGATTACACAGTTACAGTCTCCCCAACCAACAGCTAACCTTGCCTGTCTACATTCTGAGCTTGAGGGTTTGTCACTATAGGAGCTGTCTCTTTAACTTTGACATGTAGCCTCTGTAGTTTACACAGAACTCCAGATACCTAGACTTAGGCTAATTAGCTTAAGAGAGTAGCAAGGCCACTCTCTATACTTCCCCAGAAGCTTTCCACAAAGGCCAAATGCTGGCATCATGTGGATGTAACATTGTAAACTGCACTTGAGAATGCGCAAGTATTTCATGGGGTTGGGTGCTGAGGGATGGCTTCTCTGAAGAGCTAACATTTAAGTCATGACCTGAATGTTGAGAAAACCCACCCATGGTTCCAGACAGGACAGAGCGGCTATGGTGGGGATGAGGAGAGCATATCTGAGGAGTTGTAAGGTTGGTATGGCTAGAATATAGAGGTTGGGGGGAGGGAGAGGGTGTTAGTTAGATCGTGATCAAAGATGGAGGTAGGTGGGCAGGGGCATTCCTAATGTCCATAGGAATAACCTGGGGATTTTATCAAAGTCTGGTTTCAATAGGCATGGGGTAGGATTGATATTTTACATTTTAGCAATCTTCTTAAAATAATCCTGGTAGACAAACCATACTTATAGAACAAGGGTGTAGTACTTTGCAATCATAAAATGCAATCCAATACCAAAGCTCTCTTGGGGTGTGTGTGTGTGTGGGTTTGGGTTTATTTTTGAAAAATTCTCTGCTCCTGGCTAATTGAGCTTTGACTTATATTGGGATGTTGTTCAGGAAGAGCAGTTGTTAACTGAATCAGGTGGTGGTTGGGACAATGGGAGGATTTTTGTAATTTATGCAAAAAATAGGATATAGTTTACTGCTGAGTTACTGAATCTGACTAGATGTGGCTTGTCTGGACTTTTAGAAGAACAAGGAGAGGTTTGTTTACTTCCAAACCCAGTGGTGTCGTCCTCTCCCATTCAGGTCCTGGCTGTTGGCACTGCTGAACTGATCCTCAGAACCTACCCTTTATTGCTTTCCTTTGGTCAAGTTTCTCTTCCCATTCAACTCTTATCTCCACGGCCTTACCTCTCTGAAGTCTTGGCTTCCCATATGTGATCTAAATTGTGCAAATGTTTAGGTTTGCTGTCCATCCATTATCTCCTTCCTGAGTACAAAGATATTGAGATCAGTTGATGGATATTCTCTTTTAGAGTCAGGGCTATGGACCTGCAGATGAAGCCCTGTTCCCCTAAACAATTCACCCTGATGACTTTGGATCCTTTATAAGAGTCTCCTATAATTTCTTGACTCTACAACATTCTTGCCAGCTCTGATGTTTTACTTTTGTATGCCATGGCATCTGACAACGAAGTTCCTCTGATTTTCAGTGTCACAAGGGTTGTCCTCCCACCCTGCTACATGGCGTTTCTGGTTAGCAGTCTCAGAACATACCTCTGGGGGTTCCTTGTTGCTCTTCAGCTCACTTCTGCCCTCTGCTGTTTTCTAGTAGTCAGGGAACCCCTTGTACTTGCTCTGTTGTACTCATTCTTTTGCTCTGAGTTCTTTTTAAAAAATATATATTATATATATTATATATATATATAATATATATATTTAACATGACTGTAATCCCCGGGGGTCACCCACCTCCTCTCCTCCCTGGCTTCTCCAGCTAGTCCCCCTCTCCCCGTTGTGTTGTCCATATATTAGTGAAACCATTTGGTTTCTGTTTTTTTTCTTTCTGACTTGTTTCTGCTAATATGAATTCTTCTAGGTACATCCATGTTACCAAAAAATCATCAAATTTGTCATTTCTAATTGATGAGTAATATTTCATTTTGTATATATACACATCTTTTTCATTCATTTGTCTGTTTTGGTACATTTGTGTTGTTTCCATGTCCTTGCTGCAATAAATATTATAAATAGTGCTTCAATAAACATCCGAGCACAGGTGTCCTTTAGTACCCTCAATGAGGTCTCCTTTGGGTAGATTCCCAGAAAAGTGATTGCTGGGTCTGAGTTCTTAGTACCCACCAAGATGCTTTACTTTTCCTATATTTATTCTTTCCTTTTCCCATTCTACAAATGTTTATTGAGGATATTCTGTGTTCAAGGATATATACAAGCTTCCTTAGTCTCCTAGGACACTATTCTAGGAGAGAGGACAGAAAGATAAACAAGAATGAGAATCTTACTACAGAAGGGCCAGGTGGTAGTAAGGAAGAGTGGAACTGGAACTGGAAGAAAAGATAAAAGATACGTTAGTCCTGCTGGAAGTGGTGCAAAAGGTTTCTTTGGTTTCAGCATTTAAGCTGCATTTTAAAATATGGTCATGTATAGACAGGGTGCTGGTGTCTTAGATTTACAGATTAGGAGTGATGGAAAGGATAGTGGAAATTACATTTTGTTTTAGTTACTAAGGAGTCATCAGAATGATAAAGGACAGTGTCATCAATCATTCAAATTCATAACATCTTTGCCTTGAGACTTATGCAATGGGTCTTTTTATGGTCCTGTTGCCTTATATTTAGATATATAAATGCCCAGGAAAATTAGATCAGGATTTTCTGTTTAAAAGCAGGTCCAAAAGTTCACAAAATGAGGCTCCATGAATTTCTGTATTTTTTTTTTAAACCTTACCCTTCTAAAAGTTAAGGAATTTGATATTTTTACTCTTGTGTTATTTGGGATTTCTGTGTTACATACAAAATAAAAATAGCAAATACATTATTTTCAGAAAGATATTTTATTCTGTTGTTGGTGAAAAAAATTAGCTCAGTAAGACTTTACATTCTCTGCCCAACCCCCAGTTATGCTGTTCTTGCTCTGGTGCACTGCTCATCAAGATAACTGACAGTTTCAATTGTTATTTGTAAAAAGCTGACATCCAGACTGGGCATCTTGCCTGAGGAAGGGTTGGCATAGTCTGAGGATTAATAGTAAGTGCCTACCTAACTTCCCTCCTTCATCCCCTCTCCCAACACAGCATGAGATACAATAAACAGCATCTGGTTTAGTAGTACAAATGGAGAACTATCTTCCAGGAAAGATGAAGTTATTACATCTTGCCTGAAAAAAATATGAAACTGGAGAATTCTCAGCTTATTGGTAAAGGGACCACATACCTCATCATAGAACATGGACCTCATGTTCCCCCTTTTGATATTTCCCTGGTTCGTCTCAGGATCTGGTCTATTAAAACTGCTTCCAAAATGTTAGTTTGAATTGAATTTTATTGCCCTTCAGATAGAAGCACTGTGTTTATGTCTTCCCAGTTGATAGAGGTCCTAGGAAAGAGTTTGCTCAGCTGAGTTTTCTTATGTTGCATATAGACTTGCTACAAGAATTATGGTGGTGAAGGACAAGCACATGTATTGGGCAGATTCACTGTCAATTCTAGCAGATGAATAAAGAGAGCCCTGGTGGATCAGATTTTATACTCATTCAGGGAATCAGGTAAACAGGCACATCAGCTGGGGAGGCATGTATGCAAAGAGGCAGGCCAGGGTCAATGGGAGGCAGGTAACTGAGCTTCCTAGCATCTCCCCCCCCCGCCCCCTCATCTTCCCATCTATATGCTCTATCTCTGGGTTTTTCTCTTTGATGTTCTCTCTCACTTCTTCTGTCATTTTTTTTCTCTGAGAACACAACCTTTATTTGTACAAATATTTGACATCATTATAGTTGAATCAATTGAAGGGAATGAAAGTAGAAATTGTTGGTATTTTCAAGAACTTCCAGAATAGTGAGAAAGACAAACATGTGATGAAGATTATAATGAGAATAATATTTCTCAATGATACATGTTTCCTTTACTTATAATTTTTTCCCCCTTAGGAGAGTTCCCTGGTGAATGTAATATTTATTTATTTCCTGCCTTGCTGCTGCTGCTTCTAACTCTGCGTCTAGGCTCTCGTGTGTAGACTTACACATGGGCATGCCTATGCTCCTTGGGCCCAACTAGCCACAATTATGGGTGCATGTGCCCCATGCCCACTCTCCAAAGCACCCTCTGCTTAACACAATCAAGGCCAAAGGTGAGAGCCATGGAGGCTAGTGATATAAAAGGCCTGGTTAACTCATTGACTGTGCAGGAGGGGTCCTGTTTCTTTATACTCATTCATTGTATTCCCTTTTCTGAATCTTCTGGTTCTCCTGGATTCTTACCATAATCTTCCCAGCGTGATTCAGGAAAACCACTATGAGTCTTTGCTTTAGGATTCACCACTTTCCTGAAATCGTTCAATGGTAACAGAGATGTGACATCAAAGAGACAGAGAGGAGATGTTATGATCACTATATAGATAAGTCTTTCTGCTGGAGTATATGAATGTCCAGAGAGAGAGTGTGACAAAAATATCAAAGAGA
The DNA here is from genome assembly GCA_004024945.1 of Uropsilus gracilis. NCBI lineage: Eukaryota > Metazoa > Chordata > Mammalia > Eulipotyphla > Talpidae > Uropsilus > Uropsilus gracilis. The sequence goes on along the minus strand of PVHY01001369.1, from coordinate 21,860 downwards.
AGATTCCTGTGGAAGCTCTATGACCCAAGTAGAAGGATGAAATAAGTAGCCTGAGACAGTTTACGACTCATTGCCTCTTAGATGCCTACAATCATAGAATGTGGGAATCTAGAGTCTAGGATTCATGTGTACAAAACTTGTGTTTTGAATGATATATTTGTATTCAGTTAGCCACAAGAAATAAAAGAAGGTTTTTGTTCTTACACAAATAAGTGGTAGTATTGGTTCAGTGGTTTGAAAATGTTAGTGCTTATTGTCCCTGAAAATTTCCTAGTCTTTCTCTGTCCAGTGATTGCAAGAAGACTGCCATGGCTTTAGACCTATTCTAAAACTATGTCATATTCAAGGCAGGAAGAGGGTGCAGGTTTTCCTGCCTTAGTCTTCCCTGTTCCTTTTGCTGAAAAGTGAAAATTTTCTGGAAGTTCTCTATATGGGATTTTTTTTACACCATTTTTTTTAAGCCAAAAGTGAATTCAAAGGACCATCCCTAGGCACAAAGGGAATAGATTAAGTGGGTCCTGGATCTAGTACTGCCATGGACAACAGTTGAAGGGGTGTTAGTAAGAAAGAAGTGGAGGATGGAGAGTACTGGCACAGGGCTGTGTATGCCACAGATGGAGAAGCACACCAGTATTCAGCACTTTTGAACAGAACATCTTTAACAACACTTCAATGGTGAAATGCTGCAAAGAAGATAATGCTAGATTGTTATAACAGTTATTATACCTAATGCCCAGCAGAATGTAAAAGAGAGGTGAGTTACCTGGTTTCAACCACATGTAACTGGCTCTCATAGTACAATGGGGTTATTCCAGTGAGATTTATCTGCATTATGAAATGCAATATGTATTTTTTGCATGTTATAAATCTAAACCTAATATTATTGAGCTAACCAACAGACTCCTGGCATTTGTCTTGGGATTTTCAAGAATCTTCCAGATTCATGAAAAATATCAGTGAGCAGCAAATGAATATCAAAATGCAGGTACTGGCTCATTCACCACCTAAGTGACTAATTTCTCACACACCAGCTCACAGTGGGGTTGATTCAAATGAGTGCCTTAGCAAAATTACAAATTATTACATGTCCTAGTCCTCCAGGATCTCTCACAAATCGTCAAAACTATGAATGTTAAATCTGCAAATGCAAAAATGCCTACTGTGCATTCTTCAAAATGCTTTCATCAGTGAAATACCAGCATAAAACTTGGCAATGCAAGTTTTCAGAATTTATTTAAGAAAATATTGAAATGGCTGCAATTTTACTATTTTATTTTATTAAGAAATGATGATGCCATTGTCTTCTACTTATTATTCTCAAACATTGTACCAAACTGAGAGATGACCAGGCTGAGTTTCTTTTGTCTCAAATTCCTCCAGTAAGGCTAGTTGGGAAGCAAAGTGCTATATAAAATAAATGAAAGAATAAATAAAATGATAGCTGGGTTTACACCTCAGGAGAAGCATGGTGGCCTGAATGTATATGAAAATCAGAGTAAGTAGGGTGACCCAAGAAAAGATGGTCAATATCAGAATAGGGTTGGAAATGGGCCTCAGAGTCTCTCTTCATCTTTTCTGTCTTCACTATTCCTTAGTCACTTCCATACTCTTTTCTTTTTTTATTTTTAAACACCCTGTCTCATGGATCCCATTCTGGAAAAAGGAGTTTGCTAGGTTATGTGGGTTCATATGCCCATATACCCATACCCTCATCCACATTTCTATCCTTTCCCCAACCTATATATCCAATACCTATACCTTACTTGTACCTCTATCCATATCCTTACCTATAAGATACATTTACCTATACCATAGCCATTTTGTTACCCTTACCCATAACTTTATCTATTCCTATACTTCTTATACTTGTCAGTGTCTTTTGATAGTGAACCAACAAAATTACTAAGTTACTTGTGCCTACAAAAATGGCAAGGTGTATCTAAAAAGATCAGTATTGAAATAGCATAATGCATCACATCAACAAAGAGAAAAACAAAAACCACTTGATCATATCAATAGATGCAGAGAAAGCATTTGACAAAATCCAACACCCATTCATGATAAAAGCCTTTGAAAAATTGGGGATTAAAGGAACATACCTCAACATAATAAAAGCAGTCTATGACAAGTCTATGGCAAACATCATCCTAAATGGGGAAAAACTGAAATCATGGCAATTAAGATCTGGAACAAGGCAAGGATGCCCACTATCCCCACTACTTTTTAACATTGTACTGGAAGTTTTAGCTAGGGAAATAAGGCAAGAGAAAGACATTAAAGGGATACAAATAGGAAAAGAGGAACTGAGGCTATCATATGCAGATGACATGATTCTCTATATAGAGAACCCAAAAAAATCCACAGGAGAACTACTTAAAATAATAAACCAGTGAAGTGAAGAAGAAATTTAAAAAGCCATCCCATTTACCATTGCACCAAAACCAATTAAATACCTGGGAATAAACCTAACAATACATGAGAAAGATTTATATAAAGAAAACTTTAAAATGCTGCTAAAACAGATAGAAGAAGACATAAGGAAATGGAAAGACATCCCCTGCTCATGGATTGGAAGAATTAACATCATCAAAATGGCTATCCTTTCAAAAGTTACCTACAGATTCAATGCAATCCCTATAAAAATTCCAATGACATTCTTTAAAGACATAGGAAAAAATTATATAAAGAAATTCATATGGAATAACAAAAGACCTTGAATATCAAAAAGCCTCCTGGCCAAAAAGAGAGAGAGATTGAAGGCCTAGCTCTTCCAGACTTCAAGTTATACTACAAAGCCATAATAATTAAAGCAGCATGGTACTGATACAACAGACAATCAGACCAATGGTACAGAATTGAGTGCCTAGAAATAAAACCACACATATATAGTCAACTAATCTTTGACAAAGGAGGGAAAAACTAATATTGTAACAAAGATAGCCTCTTCAATAAATGGTGCTGGGAAAATTAGACTAATACTTGCAAAAAAAATGGACCAAGACAACATCCTCACACCTTGTGAGAAAACCAACTCAAAATGGATAAAAGACTTAAATGTCAGACCTGAAACCATAACATACATTAGACGAAAACTTGGGTAAAACCCTCCAGGAATTACAATTCAGGAATCCCTTTCTAGAAAAATCTACAGATGGCAAAAAAATGAAGGAAAACATAAACAGATGGGACTACATCAAACTAAAAAGCTTCTGTACAGCAAAAGAGACAACAGAAAAAACTAAAAGAAGCCCAACCAAATGGAAAATTTTTTTGCCCTCCACAAGAGTGATAAGGGTTTCATAATGAAGATCCACAAGGAACTCACACAACTAAACAAAACCAAAACAAGAAGTTCAATAAAAAAAATGGGAGAACTAAAAAACACTTCTCTAAAAGGGAAATACAAATGGCCAACAGGCACATGAAAAAATGCTCAATGTCACTAGCACTAAGGGAAATGCAAGTCAAAACCACAATGATATACCACCTTGTATACCAATGATATACTAGTAAGAATGGCCCACATACAAAAAATGGGCAACAACAGTGTTGGCGAGGATGTGGAGAGAAGGGAACACTCTTGCACTGCTGGTAGGGATGTAAATGGTCCAACCTCTATGGAAAGCTGTGTGGAGGGCCCTCAAATTAATGAAAATGGAACTACCATATGGCCCAGCAATTGCTCTCTTGGGAATCTACCCAAAAGATACAATCAATGCTGTACAAAGAGACATTGTGCTCGGACGTTTATTGCAGCACTATTTATAATTGCAAGAACATGGAAGCAACCAAAATGTCCCAAAACAGATGACTGGATGAAAAAGATGTGGTATATATACACAATGGAATATTACTCATCAATTAAAAATGACACATTGGATGATTTTATGATGGATGGACTTAGAAGAAATCATATTAGCAGAAACAAGTCAAAAAGAAAAAGACAGAAACCAAATGGTTTCACTATTATATGGGACATGGGAAAAATAAACAAAAAGCCATGAAGAAAAGTCAAAACAAGCCAACAACCAAATTAAAGTACACAACTCCTAAGCGAGGGGGGTGGGGAGGGGGGACTTGGGACAAGGTTGGTATGGTTGGTGGGGGTGAACCCCAGAGATCACAAAGATGTGAAATTTGTATATAAATAATTATTTAATATTTTTAAAAAAGATTTTACTCTCTCATGTGAGATATAAAATGATTCTATGAGTATGCATTAAATTAGGAATTCCCTTGATTTTGTACATAATGTGTTTTTGAAAACTTATTAAAGATCAAAATATAGAAAACTTACATACAGGTGAGTTGTGTTACTGGAGAGCTGAGCAACAATCTAGGATGCCTAATTATACCTTGCCTCTTAGGCATTGTCCTTGACGATTCATACAGTTCATACATGTTCTTTCATTTTGTTCTTTCCCTTCAGAGCACAGCGCAAGGTTGACCAGCTTGAAGTCAATGAGTATCTGATTGAGGTTAATAACTTATCACTTTCCACAGGCCTAATGATTTCTATCTTTGTCTCAATTGTAATGAGTTAATGGGACCTCTGCTTCTTAGCACAGTATCAGCACTTTCATTTTTCCACTCATTTTAAACACTAATAAGGAATAATGCTATGAAATATTGATATAATTATACAAACACTGCTTTACTTTCAAAGGTGGGCCTGTAAATGGCCAGTAGTACTACTTTGAAATAGCCAAAAACATGCAGATATAAAAAAGCTCTTATATATGGAGTCAAATGTATCACTAGCTCTCCACCCTTCCTGTTTTCTATAGGGGCTAGAGTCATCTACGTTCACATCAACAAGAGTATAAGTCTTCCTTTTTCTCATCCTTGCAGACACTTTAGTTTTTTGAATTGGACCATTAATCTAATTGAGGTGCTGTTTTGATTCACATAAGTGAAAATATGTATTAAGTGATGATAAGCAATTCTCATGTGCCTATTGGCTACCTGTATGTCTTCTAGGAGAGGTGTCTATTTTATTCTTCTGCTTATTTTTAGATTGGGCTAATTGTTTTAATTTTTGTTGAGCTTCATGTGTTCTTTGTATATTTTGAATATCCTCCCTTTGTAAGATAGATCATGTGCTAATTTTCTCCCACTCAGTTTGGTATTTTTTGTTTTACTGCTAGGTTCTTTTGACATGCAGGAACTTTCTATTTGATGCTGTTTCATTTGTTTATATTTGCTTTTGCTTCTCTTGATGTTGGATGTGAATCTCCAGGGACATCTCTGAAGTCAATTATGTGGAATGTTTTGTCTATCATTTTCTTTAGTTATCTTATAGTTTTGGGTCTTATAGCCAGATTTTTTTTTAAGAAATCCAGTTGGTTTTATCAAAGGAGTCATGAATTGTAGAGTCACCAAAATACTACAATAGCTTATCATACAGGATATTTACAGACAAAAATAATGTCGCTCAAGGTTATTAACGAAAGAAGAAACTTTCCAAGTACAACCACCTCTCAGAGAAGGGGCAGGGGCTTTATAAGTGGCTTATTCCTGGTGCTAATTAGGAAATTCCAGGTTGATTGATTTGGAATTGGAAAATATTTTCAAGTTCTATTGAAATATACTGCACATATTATAAAATCAATGAGTTTTAAGTGTACAGTTCGTTCTAGGTCTACTGATGCATTTAAAAACATTATATATACACATATATATTACATCTATCTTGTATACTCTGGGGTTCTCCCATTTCCTTAACAACTATTAACCATCTTTCTTAATCTTTTGTGCCTTCCACCTCCCCTGTTTTTTTCCTTCTCTCCCGTCACTCTGTGGTTCAGTTGTTTCTAATTTTTCTTATTCGTTTGTTTGTTTTTTCCTATATCCTTCATGTAAATGAGACCCTCCCATATTTCTCTTTTTCTTTCTCTTTTATAGCCAGATCTTTAACTCACTTTGAAATCTTGATGAACACTCCTCAAAATGGACAAAGCTATCAAAAAATGAGGAATATCTGAGAAACTGTCACAGTCAAGAAGAGCCTAAAGAGAGATGATGTACTCTCCTAATGGAATCTTCGAGTAGTGAAAGAACATTAGATTAAAAACTAACATAATATGATTAAAATATGACTTTAGTAATAATAATATATGGATAGTGGGTCATTAATTGTGATAATGGTACCATACTAATGGAAGATGTTAATAGGGGAAACTATTATTAGTGAGGTTGAAGGGAGGTACCTATACTTTCTTTGCAATTTTTCTTATAATTGAAAACTGTTCATCGATTAAAATGTTCATTTATTAATGAATTTATTAAAAATTACATTTATCATCAGTAACTTCAATTTAAAAAATGATTGGCAGATATTATACCAAGTATTGGGGTGACACATGTCCTCAGAGAGCTCAATTTCATAAGTCCACAATCATGTGAATATGAAACCTAGCATTCAGGTAATAGAGGCAAAGGCAAAGGATTTGGGAATCTGACGTATTAGAATAATTGTGTGAAGACTATTATATTCCACATCCTGTTTAAAGTTCTCCCTAAAATTTTAGCCAACATTTGGTTATGGGTAGGGTTATCTTTTTAATTCTAGATCTAAGTTTCTATTACTGATGAGTGTATTCCTTTTCATCTCTCACCACCCTCCTCTTTGCTCATATGCTTTGCTACTCAGCCTCAGTCCATCTGTGTGTTGTCAGACTATAAAAGATTGGTGATATGGAAGATTTTTACAAGTATAAAATACAAAACATTTTAAAGTATAGACTTGCCAGCCTGTTTTTAGCACTTCCTTGGTCACTCCACCACAGGAAACTCTTCATATGCAGGTTCCAGGTTCCTGCCATGGTGTCTCATCTCCACTTTCTTCTCTGCCTTCTTCGAGTATTCTGCATCATTTCTTCTACAAATATGTCTACCTTTCTATTTATTTCTTCCACTCCTTGTAACACAGTTTTGCAGTTTACCTTCTATACCCCAAAGTGCACTCCTAAGATATATTTCTTAATGAAGATGATTTCTTCTAAAAAGAAAACAAAATCAAAACAAAATCAAAATCATGGGCGATACTGTGGTGGGAGAACCTTAGGGTAGACAATGAAGTAAGAAAGAAAAAAAATATAGATGCAATCAATTAAAAAGATAAAGTTAAAAAATGAAGACAAAGTAACACAATGCAATGTCTATTAAAATATTTTAAGTGAAAAAAAAGAAAAAGAAAATAAAATCTCAGGTACCAATTGTTAAAGCAGTAATTTGTTTATATTGTTGTGTCCCTAAGAAAACAAATAGAATGTTTCCATTAAAAAGGGAGTGTTGTTAGGTAGATTTAAGACAGTTATCATCTACCTCAACTCCTTGACATAAACTGGGGTAGTCCCACCTGGGAGTCCTTGTCTCCCTTCTTTGTAAGTAAGTGCCCACTTCCTGCTTCTCTCCTTATAATGAGGCACAGGGACAGATTACTTCCTAAGATTAGGCTAGGAAGGTAAACAAGCCTAGAAGGGACAATGGGAAAATAAAGGACTACCAAAAAAAAAACTTCAAAGACCATGGCCAGACAGGAAAACTGGGAGAAGCGCACCTGGGGTCTGAGGAGACAAGGCATGATAGGACATTAGCATAGCATAGAACAAGTTCATGAGCAAAACCTGAACAGAGAAAGTTCCACCTTTCTGTGACTTGAACCAATCAAAATGAGAATATTCTAGGTTCTTAGAATATTCATAGGAAGTTTATAAAAATAAGGTGTCTGGGGAAGCCATGTGTTACTTTATCCCTCCCTGGAGGCTTTCCAGGGAGTCTCCCTTTTCTACCTCCTTTATTTCCAATCTGTTTCTTTAAATAAATTTGTCTCTTTCAACTTACTCATCTGTGTTCTGTGTCGTTGGAGCGCTTTCAATGAGTTCAATAGACAAGAATTCAGTAAGATAATGCAGTTTCAGTAGGTTTTGGACTGTCATTTGCTTTCATTTGGTCCACTGCAACACCCCCAAAATGGTGGATTCACACTCCAGTGCTTCAGATTACTCTTCCTTGCAATTTGACTCAGTTTAATCAAAGCTTTGTCATGTCTCCATGTCTTTGACCAGGAGACTAGGTCAACTTCACCATGACTGGCCAGTGATGCTCAAAAGTGCTAGTTGCTATTGCTGCTATTATTTTAGTGTTCAAGACAATTTCCCTATTGTCTACAGTGATTACATAAAAGCCTACAGTTTCATATATTAATAAAAAGGATAAAAATTCTCTGGTTGTTCATTTTCATGCAGTATTCTTATTCTTATCTGCTTTATACTGATAAGCTTGAGAGTGGGCCTGTTAGGGCAGCTATCCTGCCCTAATTAGAGTGAGGCACCAATTAGAGTGAGGCATCCCAGCTCTTGGGTAGGTTCTTTATTGGTTCCAGCAGTTACAGAGATACTCCAGTCAGGGCAGGGCCAGGGCAGGGATGGAGGAGGTTCTGGGAAGCAGGTGAGCTACCTGACCCCCCAGAATCTTTATGCTCTTTCTCTGGCCTCTTCCTCTCTCTGGTATTTACTCAGCCAGACTCTTGCTCCTGGATGACTCGGTCCTTTTTCCTTTCCTCCCAGGCCCAGGTGTGCCCGTTCACACATGCTCACAACCATGGGACCCAGGCATATACAATCATGGGGAGGCCACAACATCACAGGTGCTGGTCATAGAGGCTAATGGAGGAAAAAGCCTGACTAATTTATTTACCCTACAGAGCATATTTCCAGAATTGTCTATGTCAGTTGGCAGAAAAGTCATGGATGTACTAATCCTGACTCTTTTTATCATAAACTGTAAGAATCCAACTTCAAGTAGTTTAAGTAAAAGTGTAACTGATAATTGAGTAGCTAGCAAAAACCAGGGAAGAGCTAAAAGATCAGAGCACCTTGGCAACAAGATTTGCATATATCTTATTTTTTCTTTCTCATCTTTTAAAAATTTATTTGAATTCTCTCTGAAACACTTTATTTATAATCCCAGATTTCCATGCTCCTAGTTCCACCATTCCATCAGGAAAGACCATGTTTTTATGTAATCTTTCTATCATGGTAGTGGCAAGGAAGAGTTTTCAATAGACTACTTGGGGTTATAGCTTCTCTCCTTAGACCAGACACTTTTGCCAAGGGTGTTGGGGATTATGGCCTAGTTTGGGATCCTTGCCATCTCTAAGGACAGTGGTTTAGGGGAAAACGACTGACAGCATCAGAGTAACAAGGGATGAGTAGATACAGGGCAGACAAATCTGTGTGTTCTGCCAAGAGTAGCTTACTTTTTCATGCTAGGATAATGGGTACATGTACATTTCTGGAAACACTGGGAAAAGTGTGAGGTAGGTGCATCTTACAAGTGAAATTCTTCTCTCCTCGGTACCACTTAGTCTGTGCCCCTTTTCCAAAAGGAGGCTGAAACTCACCTATGCATGATGGATCATGTGATTTAGAGAGCATATATTCTGGATCAATTGACTTGTCAGTTCCCCTTGGGCTCATCAAAGACACTTCCTGGGGTTTGGATCTTGACTGGACCTGGAACCTCAGTGTGGAGTTTAGTATTATCTATGTACTTCCACTTCCACCCAGTGAAGCCTCTCTGTCTGAACTGGTCTGGAATCTCATTGCTGGATGTGATAGAACTCTCACCGTGGGCTTCCACAAACCTCAAAAAAAAAAAAAAAAAAGCTTACAAAGGTCTTTATTTTTCTCTTGCATGAGAGGTTGGAGGCTCCACCTCCTGGGGGTCATTTCTAGTTCTGAATACAAAAGTGGCTAAAGTGGTAGCATATGAGTTTTATTTTTTCTTATTAATGGTTGCAGAGGATTATAAAATGGAATCCAGCAGGCATGGAAGAGCTTGCACATATTTCAAAAAGCACTACTACATTTAGAGACCAGAGGAAATCTTTTGAGAGTATACTGTGAAGAGCATTGTCAGTAATTTTTGTCCTGTCAGCCCTTGTAGGGATTCTGGAGCAAATGGCTGCCATTTCATTTTCAGTTCCAGTTGCAGTCTAGTACAGTCAAGTCAGAGTTCAGCTGGGTCTCTTTTCTTGTTAGCTACTCAGAGTAGCTAAAACATTTGTGAGGGACTTTTTCCAGGTGTGCAGGATGACCCCTGGATGTACCTCCCTGCCTTCATGACACACACAGTCAAAACAATGGATACACAATCACACACAACCAGGTTGAATAGGAACAGAAACTTGAGGGAGGGAAAAACCAATGAATTGGCTTGGAGTTAATATTTTGACTAGATTAAGATGAAGGGCAGGTGGTGGTGGGAAGTATAAAAGAAGTATTGCACAACCTTTAAGGAGTTCTAAAAGAACTAGCAGAAAGAGGTATCAAGAATTTGGTTTGCCAAACCTTAGAACAGTTTAATCATTTTATGATATCCCCTAAGAAAAACAAAACAAAAACAAACAAACAAACAAAAAACTCCAAACTACCCCAAAATTGGCTTAAAAGAGAAAATTTTGAAAACACTATTTACAAACTAAAATACACTTCTCCTATTTTAGTATCCCACAAAACTTTCCAAATCTAGATTTCTCTCCCCCATCTTCATAAGTCCCATTCACTTTAGAAATAAGAAGAGTGGTGAAAAGGTGAGCCTGCCAATAAAATTCATGTCCCTGGAATTTTAAAAGGTAGTAAGCAGAGATTTCTTCCAGTAAACTTACCTTCTTGTAAGAAAGGTCCTACTCATATGAACTGAAAGCAGGTACATCTGCCTAGAGTTACCAGAGAAAATATAGAACTCAAGTTAGATTTGAATTTCAGATAAACAGAACAGTGTAAATATGTCCTGACAACCCTAATCCAGGCTTTCTTGGCATCTTGGCACTAAGTGGATATCTTGGTTTCTTTCCTGTGTCTAGCTCTATTAGATCAAATTATTATTAATATCATTTGCTTGACAAAACAAGTCCCACCAAACCTTTCCTAGTTCCCATAATATAACAGGAACACTCAAGGCAGAGTAGAAGAAACCTTGCAGGTCAACCTCAAGGAGAAATGGGGTGACCTGGGTATGAATCCTCACCTGATACCTTGTTATGGTTTGAATTTTTTTAGACTCACACAAGGCAAAAGACCATGGGAGATCCAAAAGCAAAAAGCCATTATCAGCTTGAGCTGAGGTCTGGCCTTCATGCCACAGTGACACTCTATTGGAGGGAATGGACACCTGCTTGCAAAAGGACAGAGTTTATATATATATTACAGGCAGGGCAGGGTAACTTTTTTTAGGCCGTTTAGGGGAAGTTTTTACACAGATGTTTTATTATAGTTAAGACCCTGCAGAGACAGATGGTTACTTGATATGGGGCAGTTACATGTTTTTAGGCTTTAGCTTTTTGAGTTTGTTGTTTTCTTTATCTTTATAGCTGCCTTTTTGACTTTAGTGATAATTTCTTAAACATTTTTAGACTCCAACAACCTAACGAACTCAGATCAAGACAAGAGCAGGCACACAGAGAAAAGTTAATAAAAGGTTTACACACAAGGGAAATGAGAAGAGGAAGAACCAAAAGAGAGAAACTAACTGGTCAATTTGTCCTAGCAGAAGGTTGAGCTGGGACACCAGGTACATGCTGAAAGCAGGCAAAGCCAAGAGGGTACAAGCCCACATGCATTTAGTTTTATAGCAATATGACTGCTTAATTTCCATCTTAATTCCCATCCTTAGATCCAAGAAATGCCATTTCAGGACAAGAGTCATGGAAGATTCATACCATGATAGGTGCTGTAGTGTCAGCGCTTGAGATCTCTTTGGCATGGAGGTAGGTGTGGAGCCAGTAAACTATCAGTGGATGAGGTTCATTTAGGATATACTGTTCCTCTGACAAAGATGCTGGCTGAGGACATATACTAATATACATGTACTAATAAAAGTTAACCTTGCGAGGATTAAAAGGTCTCATTGACTTTGTAACCTCTATCCTGAGTATAGCCCTTGATCAGACCACAAGTTCTGCACCCCACCAACATCCTCGGTATTTAAAAAATAGCCCATACCAGTACAAATGGGCATAGCAGAATGATTACCTGCACTCAGGCTGGGAAAAAGTCATGAAAAAATGGAACTCAAGTTGGAGCAAGTAAGCAGGTTGAGAAGGTGAGTTAAAATGACTCAGGTCACAAGACAGCAGATCTTCTCAGTTGATGTGAGTGGCTGGCTCTATAGGGGCCCTGGAATACTGTATTTAGACCCACAACTATTGAAGCAACTAGGGCTTCTTGATAAAAGCAATGCTTCTTGAACTTTAGTGATCATACAAATAACTTGTTATTCTGATTTAGCTTGGCTGGGGAAGGTCCTAAGATTGCATTTTGGGTAAACTTCAAAGTGGTACGGATGCTGCTAGAACATAGTCCACATTTGGAATAGTATTAAAAAGAAATTGCACTGAATATTTGTCAAAAGTGGCGAGGAAGACTTCATTCACTACTGTTGTAATAGGGAAAGAGATTTAATTCAAATTGAATCCAGCTGGGTCAATAGGGCTCTTAGACCTACAGACAGGGTGAGGGAGAGGATGGAAGATTACTAAGAGGAACTTGGTTAGGTATCAAGAGTGATTCTTGCTAAACGGATTTAACAAGATTCTTGCTAACTACCAGGTTTTTTCTTAGTGTCAACTCCTAAGTAAGTGTGAACTTTCTCTTCTTCCTGCCACCTGTATGATACCTTGCTATGTACCTAAAATTTATTATCTTATCATTATGTATCTAAAATTCATTATCCTATCTGTATCTAAAATTCATTATCTTTGAGAGAAAAGAGCCCAGCGCATGCAGTGAGATGACTATTCAGCAAGAGGGACATTAATTCAACATCATCTCATCTTAGGGACTTAACCATAGTGTTTCTCTGAGGTCATAAAGGACAGAGGTTATCTCTTTTAATCACGTTGAGAGCCTTTTCATTTATCTTTCTTTTCATCCCATCTGCAGTGGACAAACAGCATCTTCTGATTCTCCAAGGAATCCCTTGGAGATGTGTAGGAACACATCTTTGGAGGAGAGACATTCAACTATAGAGGGTAATGTGGGCAAAAGAACAGGCCTAGGGGTTCTTTTTCTTCTTAAATTCTTGGATTGTTACAGCAAGGGTGTAAGAACTGTCACAATTTAAGAACCCCCTTTTACAGTTTTGGATCTGATCACATATGCAGACCAAAGCAACTTCAGTGCAGCAAAAGAGGAATAAACTTGAAATTTACTATGAACAATAGGGTACAGAGATAGGAAGGAAGATTAGTTATATCAAGGATGCCAAGCTGGTAGATTGTGGCAGAGGTCTGCTGCTGCAGAGGATGGGGGCTTCTCCCAATCCTGGGATGGAGAAGGCCTGCTCCTTTCAACAGCAGCTCCAGTGAAAAATTCTACCACCATCCTCAGGATTTAAAGAATAGGGCATACCTGTGCAACTGGGCATAGCAGAATGACTGAGTGAACTCATGTTGGAGCCTTTTAAAGGCTCACAAAAGGGTCACTCAGCTCTGCCCTTTTCCTAGCAGCCCCTTACTCAGGATGCCAGCAGTTCAGACCGTGACACTACACAGGTGCTGGCGAAGTACCCTCCCACTGGCAGTGTGGGCACAGGGAGTGGAGTTGGGTCCTTCATCCTGCCAGTCAACTGGAGGTTCCAATTGTGCAAAACTCAGCTGCCCTGTATGCTCCATCAGTGTTATAGAATAAGAAGGCATCAGGAGAGAACGTAAAATTGAAGCATTATCTTCCACAGGATCTGGACTCATCCTTCTTTTGTGCTGTCTCATCTTCCTCTCTCTTGGTCTATGTTCTATAACCTCAAAAACCTCCATGATGCTTCATTTTGCTATATTTTTGTTTGTTTCCTCCCTTATTTAAAACTTCATTGTTGTTCATATTTTAGTGAAACTATTTGGTTTCTGTCTTTTTCCTTCTGACTTGTTTCTGCCAATATGATTTCTTACAGGTACATCCATGTTACCATAATCGCCAAATTTGTCATTTTTAATTGATGAGTAATATTTGATGGTGTATATATACCATATCGTTTTCATCCAGTCATCTGTCTTGGGACATTTGTGTTGTTTCCATGTCCTTGCAATTATAAATAGTGCTACAATAAACATCCGAGCACAGGTGTCCCTTTGTACAAGCATTGAGGTCTCCTTTGGGTAGATTCCCAGAAGAATTATTGTTGGGTCAAATGGTAGTTCCATATTCATTAGTTTGAGGGTTCTCCACACAGCTTTCCATAGTGGCTGAACCAGTTTACATTCCCACCAGCAGTGTAAAAGTGTTCCCCATCCACACCAGCACTCGTTGTTGCCTGTTTTTTGGATGTGGGCCATTCTTACTGGTGTAAGTTGGTATCTCATTGTGGTTTTGATTTGCATTTCCCTAATTGCTAGTGACATTGAGCATTTTTTCATGTGCCTGTTGGCCATTTGTACTTCTTCTTTAGAGAAGTCTTTTTAGTTCTCCCCATTTTTTAACTGTTTTTTTTTCTAATATATGGACAACCAAACAAAAGTACACAACTGGTGTGTGTGGGGGGACCAGTTGGAGAGGCTAGGGAGGGGAGGTTGTTGGGAACCCCCAGGGATTACGATGATGTGAAATATATGTATTATAAATAAATTATTAATAAAAAAAGAAAGTTATTCTTTAAAATAATTTCTCTTATATTTGAGTTTTTGATATAGAAATGTTTCTTAGACTAAACAGTCACATTATGGTATAGATGGTAAAGCTAAACTGACTATACTTTTCAAATTAAAAATAAGAAAATAAGACTTAAAATGATATTAATTTTAGGGAAGATTGACATTTGCATCCATATTAACTTAAATTTGGTTTTACATTTAATGCCTTTCTTGAAAATTTTGTATGAGGTCAGGACTCTTAGAAAAACATCTGGAATGTACAGTTGGTAGATCCAGTTGTTTCATTAACAAAAACCTTATAATATTTTTTCAACATTAGTTCAATCTTGTTTCCACAGAAATCTATTTTTTTGCCATTTTTTGATATATATATAAATCAAATATAGGTATGTTTAAAGTCCTAATTCTGTTACTATATGGCAACCTTAAATCAGCTTCTCAGTTTCATTTCTTTATCTATACAATAAATGTTTTGAGCTATTTAAAAAAACAAAAACAAAAACAAAACCTCATTGTTATTTTATTTTCAATGGAAGCCAATGGTTTTCTTCCTTGAGAGTCAGAGGAAGATGTGGAAAGACCCCAGGATTTAGAGCCCAGAAACTAGAACTCTCCTTTTGGTGCTTCTTTAAAAAATGGATATGATCAGTGCTGGAAGTTCGTTTCCAAAAAGCCTCTTCAATAATTTTAGGCAACTCATCATATACCTTTGATTTTGACTCTTATTTAAGACACAAGGGTAGAAATCATTCTTTTTTGCACATATCAATGAAATAAACAAAAATAGAAATTAATGAAATAGTTGTGCGGAGGTATATACACCATACATTGGTTATTATTATTAGTAGTAAAGTTGTTTTACTTTTGCTGCCTTGAGGTGTTATAGAGGAGAAAACACAATTCAACAAGTTAGTTTTCTTCAAGCGGGGCAGGTAAAGACAGGTAAACATACAGATTGTAAAGTTTATAGTGAAAACTCTGTCTCCTTCCCATCATTAGTCCCTTTTTAGAATAGTAGCTACTTTTAACCAGGTTCTTATGTTTTCTTCCAAAAATATTCTCTGCAAATATAAGCATATATGTATGTATATCTTATATGTTTTTGTTTGGAAATATTTATGTTTTACACAAATGGTAATCTATTTCTCCAACTTTCTCTCTGTTGTTAACTGTACACTTTAGCAATTATTTCCTATTGGCAACATTGAATCTTCATTCTTTGTCACAGCTACACAATGTTCCATTACACTGCATACTAACTATAATTTGTCAAATTTCCTCTATAGGACACTTAGTTTATTTCCTGTGACTGTTTGTTTTAAGTTATGCTAGAATGACCTCCTTGTGCGTAGTATATCTGTGTAAATAAATTTATTTTTATTTTTATTTTTTTTAGCAAGAAAATATTTGGATTTTATTTAATTTTTTAATTTATTTATATTGCAAATCAATTTAGATCATGAAATCTTAGAAGAAGGGTGTCTTTGTCCAAGCATATGGATGATTTACATTTTAGTAGAAATTGTCAAATTGCCCTCTGGAGAAATGTCAATAATTTACATTTGCACTAATAGAACTTTTCTACATACCTCCACTAATACTCTGTTATCAGTATCTACAACTAATTTGAATGTGTAATGCTATCTCACTGTTAGTTTAATTTTGTATTGATGTCACTATGAGTGAGCTTGAATATCTATTTCTTTAAATGCTTAAAAACCATACATCTGTGGGTTGCTTGCACAGGCTCTTTTTCTATCTGTAAAAGCAGAGGGTTGGTCTAGATTGATCCAACTCAGCAGAGTCAGTTTCCCCAGGGCTTGCTTGGGGCTCCCTCTCTGCTCTCTCAGCTCCCATCTCTCTGTTTTTGGTGTCCGGATGCTGCTATGGCAATCACAGATTCCCTTGTCCATGTATCTGTGCAGTTCACCTACCCATTTATCCCATAAGTAAAAACTAACTGCAACAGCTACAAGAAATATTTTATTTTTCTTCTCCAATCCCTGGAAGCTGGTGTGAAGTGAGCATCTTCTTGATTTTATAGTATAGCAAATGGAATGTGAGGACATCTAACTGGCAGGCTCCCTCAGAACCAATGTGTATGAGATGTTTGGCTGTGCCACTGAATGGAGCATTATACCAGGAACTAGGAGGCAGATGCCTTATATGTCTCAGTGTAAGATGAATTTGCTAAGATTCAAATGAATTTTTTATGTGTCTCATTTCTTTCTTACTGTGTATGTATATCTATGATGTAGATACTTACCACTATTGTTCCCCTTTTACAGGAGAAATTTAAGGTCAGAATGTCCAGAGCCCAGTTAGCTTTTTCTCTCTCCTGAACAACCAACACAACCCTCCAGGGTCCCATCCTCAAGGGCTCCTCTCAAAGTGCTGCAGGTCTGTGGGTATAATTATGTGAGGATAAAGGAATATTGTACTCCTTTCCATTCTAGATATCTTCATTCATGAAATCATTAAACTTGTTTAATAGACATAGCAATTGTGGAATATTAGACATAGATTTCCTCTGTCATGTATAGAATCTGTATTGGCTATTCATGTGGAACATGGGGGAAGGATAAAGGGAAAAAACAATCTTGACAAAGTTCTGTGTTCTTAGGTGTACATGGGATGCAGACACAAGAAAATCAAATCTCATGAGAGGTTACAGGAATGTGGAATTTTCACTGGCAACCTTTTTTTTTTTTTTTTTTTTTTAGTTCTCCAAGAACACCAATGACACAGAGCAGGCATTTTTGGTGTCCCCTATCTCATGCTCCAGTTTCAGCCACAGTTGTGAAGAATGGTTCTATGAAGCTCAGATTCATCTAGAAGCATCCTTATTGAAGCAGAGTTTACAGGGTTCCCTTCTACCCTCAAGCCCTTTCTGAGATGCCAGTGGTTCCTTGTTCAAAGGCTTCCAAGAAATGTCAGGGAGTTGATGATGTCAACTCAGAGGGTTGAGAGGTCAGTCTCAAACAACAGAAAATGAAGTTCTGGAGTTCACAGGTCACAACTCTCTGAAAAGTGGTCTTAATAACTTAGGTGTCTATGAAGACATTTCCATGAACTATTAATGAAGGGGTGGGGACTTCTCTCTGCTGGTACATTTTCCACACTTGTTAAATAATATGTAGTTTTCTTGATGGAATTGACCCTAAATCATCAATCTCTGGGTAGCTGGAACAAAAACAAAGGGGAGATTTGGACAAAAATTTATAATTCTCAGATGATTACTACCTAAGAGGTGGCCTAGATACTTTTGCTTCCTTGTATCTAAACTAATATTCTTTTCACTTAGCTTTTGTTTAGCAAATCCCAGCCTGGGACCATTTTCTCCTCAATAGGTTGTACATATGCCATGGAGTCTGAATCATAGAGCTACTGGAGATATCAGGTTGTGCTGTTCCAAGTAATTGCCAGGAACCATAATCTCTCTTGCTTCTTGGCTCTTAGCTTATACTTGTGATCATTCTTAATTTGGGCTTTTATTATGTTCTCCCAGTTCTGTCTTCAACAAGTCCAATTAAGGCTTATTATATAAAACTTTTAATTAAAAAAAGTGTGGTAAAATATAACATAAAATTTACCTTCTTAACCATTTTTAAATGCAGAACTCTTCTCATCTCACAGGACTGCATCTTTTGTGCCCACTAAGCAATAACTCCTCATTTATCCCTCCCCACCACTCCCTGCACTCACCATTTTTACCTTTGGTCTTTCTGAATTTGATTCCTCTATAAGTGGAATCAAATAGTGTTTGTCTTTTTTGTTATTAGTTCATTTCACTTGGCATAATGTTCTCCAGTTTCACCATGTTGTAGTCTGTACCCAATTTTTCTTCCTCTCTAAAGCTGAATAATAATAGTTCATCATAGTGTCTACCACATTATATTTATCCCTTCAGCTGTCAATGCACTTGTGGGTTGCTACCACCTCTTGACTGTTGTGAATCAAGATACCAAGAATGTAGGTTAATCAGGCTCAGTTTAAAAACCTTTCTCCAAAAGCTCTCCCCCAGTGATTATTCTATCCTTAGTAGATGGTGAGTAGTAATGTGGCAATGTCTTATTCATCTTTATATCCTGTCAATGAGCAGATGACCCATCAAATATTGAACACTTCAATCACTAATTTTTGAATTCTTTGATTCATTATCAATTGTTTCCCCCAAAGCTGAAAAGTCCCTGAGCATCCCTAGGAGTTTAACTGAAGTCTTCTTTGTAACATTTGTTTCAGACAGCTATGATATTCTTTACTCAACTCTAACTCCTTGAGTTGGGAGATGTTCAAGAAATGTTTGCTAAATAGATGGGTATTTGTTTCTCTCTGTACTATCTGAACATGTGTCTCCAGTCATCCATCTGGTCCTCCTTTGGTCCAAAATCAATTTCTGTTCTGAGCATCTGTGACTGACAAGGACTCTGGACTCAGTGTCTCTCCTTGCACTCTGAAACCAACTTTTACCTAAAGTTTCAGTCCTGACCAGAAGTTATTGTTTAAGCTTGCACTTAGGCTCTTTTAGTGAATCTATTCATCTACTGACAATAAGGAAGTGTTTATTAAGAAGAGATAAAAGAGATGGTGTGTAAAGCACCTGGTAGAGAAGCTCACACAAATGTACAGCAAATAATAGTTATTATTAAGTTTAATATTCCTTATTACATATAATCATATATATATATATATACATGTGCATATTTGTACAAAACAGTCATTTTATATCCATATTCTTCTAAGAAACTGTTTAAGGTGTATTATATTGAAAGTAATGCATATAAAATAATTACTGAAATAAGAACAAAACATCAGGAGTAATATTTTGGAGACAGTGAGATCATAGTATAAAATTCTAGACTAAGTATGGTGCTATTAAGCATTAAATTTAGCTCTGGATTAAAAAGGGGAAGAAGAAACACCTTCATTATCTCTTTCATATTTCAAGTAACAAAAAGAATAAGACAGCAACTTTTGTGCCTAAGTCGTGAGTCATAGTGGGGGATCTAATTTTCTCTCAGGTTTGAAAAAAATTTTTTTTGAGATAATGGAGTGGGAATGGGACAGAGGGATTGGAGAAGGGATGCTTGGTTTTGTATTATGCTTGCTGGAAAGGAGAAGGTGAGATGAAATATATGCATAATCCTTTCATTGAGTATAAATGTTCCCTTTGCAGTGTTCATAGTGTTTAGAAGATCAAAGTTGCTTCTCTAGGTGAAAGAGTTAGGAGACTGATAAACATGATAAATGCTCTAGAAGGTAATGCTCATAGTTGATGCAAGTTTTTTGGTTTAAGTGACTGGATTACTCTCCTTGGTCATGAATATCAGTATTAGTTCACACTTTCCTGTGAAATATTGCTTAGGTTTGAAGTTGTGTCTGAAACGATTACATTGAACAGCCTGTATCATTGGGTACCTCAGAATACCTCTTCTTTGCCCATGCAGTAAATATCATTTAAAGTCCTCCTTGAAGTCCTTCTTCACAGCTATCTCCTCCCACCAAATGATATGTTAAAGTCTTGGTGTTCAATGTGACTTTTTTTGGAGACAGCACCAAAAGGAGGTAAACAATTAAATGAAGTCATACCTTTTTAAAGAGAGAACAAAAATTACTGAAATTCATATGGGATAACAAAAGGTCCCAAATATCCAAACCCTCCTGACCAACAGAGAGAGAATGGAGGTATTACAATCCCAAACTTCAAACTATACTACAAAGCCATGGTAATTAAAACAGCATGGTACTGGGAAAAAACCCAGACAATCGGACCAATGGAACAGAATTGAGTGCCCAGAAATAAAGCGACACATGTACAGCCACACATGTACTATCAACTAATTTTTGAAAAAGGGGCAAAAATATACATTGGAACAAGTATAGCCTCTTCAATAAATGGTGCTGGGAAAACTGTACCACTACATGCAAAACATGAACCAAGACAACTCCCTCACGCCATGTACAAAAACTAGCTCAAAATGGATAAAAGACTTGGATGTTAAACTTGAAACCATAAAATACATAGAGGAAAATTTGGGCAAAACACTCCAAGACTTACACTTAAGAAACACCTTTTAGGAGACATCTGCAGATGGCAAAAAAATGAAGGAAAACATAAGCAGCTGGTACTACATCAAACTAAAAATCTTCTGTACAGCGAAAGAGACAATAAACAAAACAAAAAGAAACCCAATTAAATGGGAGAACATTTTTACCCTCCATACAAGTGGTAAGGGTCTGATAACAAAGATATACAAAGAACTTACACAACTTAACAAAAGTAAAGCAAAAATCCCAGTCAAAAATGGGGAGAACTGAAAAGACACTTCTCATAAGAGGAAATACAAATAGCCAATAGGCAAATGAAAAAATGCTCAGTATCACTAATAATCAGGGAAACATAAACAAAAACCACACTGAGATACCATCTAACACCAGTAAGAATGGTCCACATCAAAAAAAAAGGAAAAAGGTTACAAGCGCTAGTATGGATGTGAAGAGAAAACAACACTTACTTGTACATGCTGGTGGAATAGCAAACTGGTCCAGCCACTACAGAAGGCTGTGTGGAGAATCATGAAACCACTGGAAATGAAACTATCATTTGATCCAGCGATCATACTAAAACACTAATTCAAAAGGATGCTGTTTATAGCAGCACTATTTACAATTGCCAAGATATAGAAACAACTCAAATGCCCCAAAACTTATAATGGTTGAAAAAGATATGGTATGTTTACACAATGGAATATTATTCTGCAATCAAAACTGACAAATATGAAACATTTGTGATAACATGGATGAACCTAGAGGGAATCATATTAGCAGAAATAAGTCAGAAAGAAAAAGACAGAAACCATATGATCCTCACCTATAGATGGGAAATAGGAATAGCAAATAGAAGTCTAGGGAAAACCAAAAATAAGCTGACAGCAGAGCAGGGGCAGACTATTAAGGAAGGGATGGAGGTGGAGGGAGAAATTGGGAAAGGGAGGAGCACAAGAAGATCAAGATGAAAGTTCATGGGTGTTAGGGTGGAGGGAGCACCCAAGGGAATGCAATGATGCAATACACACACAAATATGTAAAAAACAAAATGATTAAAAAAATAAAACTAAATGAAGTCATAAGGGTGCTCTTTAGTCTGTTAGGATTGGTATCCTTATAGGAACAGATGCCAGTTTTTCTCCCTCCCTCCCTCCCTCCCTCC